>BLSH010386776.1:388076-409509 GCA_018402905.1 Glandirana rugosa | reverse complement strand
TCCCATAAAATACTGTTTTCACATATTTTTGTCCTTTTTTTACACCTCCATTCTGCTGATATCCTCCAGCCTCTTTCTGCCACTTCTTTATGCCATTGTTTTTATGTACTCGCTCCAGTGTCAGCTTCAAATCGTTATTCTGGACCATTTTATTCATAGTGACAACAGTGAACCATGCCATTGCAATGTGTGCAGGACACAGACACTTGTAGTCACCACTGGGGATGCATGTGACAGGGTGGCAGCACAGAAGTACATTCAGGAGACAGTTGTGACTTCATAACAGGAAGTACCTGAACAACGATCTTCATGGCAGGATCTAATCAAAGCTGCAGCATTAAAAAAAAGCTTATATGAGATTTTAGTGATCAGGTTTACATCTACTTTAGTCACTACATGTGTACTTTATCCAATAGGTGGCCATTTGTTTCACTTGTTTAGGGATCAATTGCTACTCAGTTAACCAATAGCAATTCTAGTAACCTACTCTATTAGGCAGGATTTCACTTGTTTGTAACAAACGTGTTTTCACTACCATTAAGGCAGGAAAAGCATCATCTTTCAAAGTTTTCACGGAAACAAGCTCTGCACATTCCGCCTTGGAACAACAGAGGAATCGCAGCTACCCAAGTGTAAATGTGTGGTGTGAAATGCATGCATTGTGCGGTGGTTGACAAGGATATTCCAATTGTCTCCAGCTTTGGGAATATCTGTCATTGACCCTCACTGGTGGTCCTCATTAGTCAGAATGTCTAACATAAAGTCGTTCTGTGTTGAAATATGGGCCCTCCTAGATAGGTATGAAGATTTTTTGAGAAGGCTCTCCTGTCCTGATAATTCTGATCTGTGTATCAGAGGAGAGCGCAGGAGAAAACCTTGTATATTCATTCCTGTCTAAGACAACCGTGTCGGAGGAAGCCGAAAGTGGACAGAATTCCATCTCTGAGTTAAAGCAAAAGTTTAATCTGCTTATATTTTGCCTTCCCTTGATCCTCTCCCCCCCCATCAACATGCTAATGATATTTTTTAAATAAAACTTCCCAGTTTCACTGTGTATCTTAGTTTAGACCCAGTGACATAAATGTGTTCAGCCTATTGCATTAGGGTGTGCACCCCAAAGCTCAAACACACATGCCTTTCTATGCAGCCTGAATGGGACGTGTTCAGTGAATGAATGGGAAGTGCTCTGTGCTGAGTGGCTGAGTGGCTTCCTGTTTATTCACAAACTGAAGCATAGTAAACACAATTTACTATGCTGCAGTTATGAATGAACACAGTGAGTGAGTGTGTTCACTGTGTTCATTTACAAAAGGAAGGTGCTGGTAAAGTACATATTTACTAGCCCTTTCCCCCTATTCTCTGTCCTGAAATATCCCCCGCAGCAGCTGGGTGGAGAGGAGGGAAGCCAGTAGCACCGCAGGGCGGGGTGCTAACACGGGGGAAGCCCGGGCAGTAGGAGGAATTGGCACCACACACAGTGATCAGGATGTGCCCAGGCACACACCCTGCGCATGCCTATGCCCAGTGACCTCATCAGGGAGGGACTGTCAGGGTACTGTACATTGCTTTCTGACAAAATCACAACACCCTGCCTCATTATTCCTCATAAGAGCCCTTAGCCCTGATGTAAACAGTGGACTGGTTCTTGGTAGGAGTTATGAAAATATCTAAATGCCTCGATGGGTACATGTCAGTCTGGAGGAGTGGGTGTTCCTATGCAGAATGTATTTACATGCAGGCAACCCTACGAAACATTCATATGTGATCAGGCAGTTTCACAGCTACTGAAACAGGTGAGATAAATCATGTTGTTATATACTGGAGTGAAAGTGTCCTTTAGGAAGAGGAGGTTATTTACATTTTTCATTGGAGTCCAGCTGAAGTTAGATATTCTCCTGAGAGAGGGAGTCTAAATTTGCTGTGCGGATGTTATAGCATTCACACGGGCACAACAAATGCTTGCTGTATTGTTTGTGATTGGATTATCTCCTATGATTGTTAGCCCCAACTAGTGGCCATAATGTATTTTTTTCCTGAAATATCTCAGTCAAAAAAAAAATGTTTTCTCTTTAGTTTTTACAGGTGAAAATAACGGTTTTGGTAATCTTGACAGTAATATTAACTTGCTGCCGCCGGCCCACAGTACATTTGCTGCGGGCAGGCGGCACAGCCTGGCTGGATCACGTTCATGTACATTTTCCAGCTTATTCCGGGTTCAGAAGCGTATGTAAGCGTCCTCTGCTGACCTGCACCGTCTCTGGCTACAGAGCAATTTTGTCAGCAGGTCCCAGCCAATGATTTTGGCCATGCGCCTGCTGATCGGCAGTAGCCAATCACAGAACAGAGTGCTGTGTTTACAAACACGCAGGACTTTGTACACAGAGCAGAAATCAGGCTGCCTCTTCTCTCTGCAAAGCAGGGAGAAAAAATTGCCAGATCTGTAAGTAAAAGCAGCACACATTATACTTGTTAGGCACACAGTTGACCTCTTAGTTACCCCTAGATGTTAACCCCTTGCCATCCACTGTCAGCACAGTGTCAGTGTACAGTATTGTATCTGATCACTGTATTAGTGTCATTAACGAAGTCAGTGTCAGTTAGTGTACCTCCCAGCGAGGGTCTGTTAGCACCAGATTGCCTGCCACACTATTACAGTCCCACTACGAGTTACTGATCACCACCATTACAGTATACCATCTATAGCTGCGTAAATTCCAGTAGATATACCCTAGTTTGTAGACGCTAGAACTTTCACACAAACCAATTAATATACACTTATTGGGATTTTTTACCAAAGACATGTAGCAGAATACATTTTAGCCTAAATTTATAAAGAAATTAGATTTTTTTTTAAAATTTATTGGATATGCTTCATAACAGAAAGTAGAAAATATAGTTTGTTTTTTTGAGAATTTTTGTCTTTTTTTTGTTTATATAATAAAAAATAAAAAAGCCAGCGGTGATCGAATACCACCAAAAGCTCTATTTGTGTGAAAGAAATTATATACAGTCAGGTCCATAAATATTGGGACATCGACACAATTCTAAACTTTTTGGCTCTATACACAACCACAATGGATTTGAAATGAAACAAACAAGATGTGCTTTAACTGCAGACTTTCAGCTTTAATTTGAGGGTATTTACATCCAAATCAGGTGAACAGTGTAGGAATTACAACAGTTTGTATATGTGCCTCCCACTTTTTAAAGGACCAAAAGTAATGGGACAATTGGCTGCTCAGCTGTTCCATGGGCAGGTGTGTGCTATTCCCTCATTATCCCATTTACAAGGAGCAGATAAAAGGTCCAGAGTTAATTTCAAGTGTGCTATTTGCATTTGGAATTTGTTGCTGTCAACTCTCAATATGAGATCCAAGGAACTGTCACTATCAGTGAAGCAAGCCATCATTAGGCTGAAAAAAACAAAACAAACCCATCAGAGAGATAGCAAAAATATTAGGTGTGGCCAAATCAACTGTTTGGACGCCCTTAAAAAGAAAGAACGCACCGGTGAGATCAGCAACACCAAAAGACCCAGAAGACCACGGAAAACAACTGTGGTGGATGACCGAAGAATTCTTTCCCTGGTGAAGAAAACACCCTTCACAACAGTTGGCCAGATCAAGAACACTCTCCAGGAGGTAGGTGTATGTGTGTCAAAGTCAACAATCAAGAGAAGACTTCACCAGAGTGAATACAGAGGGTTCACCACAAGATGTAAACCATTGGTGAGCCTCAAAAACAGGAAGACCAGATTAGAGTTTGCCAAAGAACATCTAAAAAAGCCTTCACAGTTCTGGAACAACATCCTATGGACAGATCAGACCAAGATCAACTTGTACCAGAGAGATGGGAAGAGAAGAGTATGGAGAAGGAATGGAACTGCTCATGATCCAAAGCATACCACCTCATCAGTGAAACAAGATGGTGGTAGTGTCATGGCGTGGGCATGTATGGCTGCCAATGGAACTGGTTCTCTTGTATTTATTGATGATGTGACTGCTGACAAAAGCAGCAGGATGAATTCTGAAGTGTTTCGGGCAATATTATCTGCTCATATTCAGCCAAATGCTTCAGAACTCATTGGACGGCGATTCACAGTGCAGATGAACAATGACCCGAAGCATATTGCGAAAGCAACCAAAGAGTTTTTTAAGGGAAAGAAGTGGAATGTTATGCAATGGCCAAGTCAATCACCTGACCTGAATCTGATTGAGCATGCATTTCACTTGCTGAAGACAAAACTGAAGGGAAAATGCCCCAAGAACAAGCAGGAACTGAAGACAGTTGCAGTAGAGGCCTGGCAGAGCATCACCAGGGATGAAACTCAGCGTCTGGTGATGTCTATGCGTTCCAGACTTCAGGCTGTAATTGACTGCAAAGGATTTGCAACCAAGTATTAAAAAGTGAAAGTTTGATTTATGATTGTTAATCTGTCCCATTACTTTTGGTCCCTTAAAAAGTGGGAGGCACATATACAAACTGTTGTATTTCCTACACCGTTCACCTGATTTGGATGTAAATACCCTCAAATTAAAACTGAAAGTCTGCAGCTAAAGCACATCTTGTTTTTTTTTTCATTTCAAATCCATGGTGGTGGTGTATAGAGCCAAAAAGATTATAATTGTGTCAATGTCCCAATATTTATAGACCTGACTGTACATTTCATTTGCATACAGTGTTGCAAGACTGAGCAATTGACAATTAAAGTAGCTAAGTGCTGAATAGCAAAAAATGCCCTGGTCATGAAGCTGTCCGGAGTTCAAGTGGTTAATGATGCTTCACAAAAGGTGCCTCTGTGGTTGACTGAAAATTAAGTACAAAGCAGACAAAATATGGGGTAGGGCCATAAGACCTTGACAAAATAGGGAGCTGAGCAGCTACATGGTAGATGAGGTTCAGTATTGAGGGTCAATTGCATAGACCAGTTATTCAATTTGGAGAAGAGGCGCTTAAAAGGGGATATGATTCCCACAACCACGATTTGAGGTTAGAAGAAAGGAGGCTTGACCTTAGACTGTGGAAATGGTTCTTTACTGTTAGAGCAGTAAAAATGTTGAACTCCCTCCCCCAGGAAGTGATACTAGCTGAGAGTGTTCACAACCTCAAAAAAATTTAGATGTCTTCCCCAGGAAGCAGAATATGCAGGGTTGGGGGAATTGGTTAGAGAATAAAAATCACACACATAGGTTGAACTGCATGGAGCTTTTTTCAACCTTATAATTATGTAATATAGGGAATATTTGTTTCACCTGTGTGAATATTAAAGACATTCCTACAGCATTTTTTTTTACATAGACCCCTTGGTGTTATGTGCAAAACAGATAGTTCTTCTAGATACTTTTGATAAATGAGATTCAGTTTGGCTGGAGAAGTTGAAATTCATATTTTTTATCTAATATCTGAAACTAAAATGTGAGGTTTATTACTGTTATCCAGTGCTGGAAAAGTGTCAGCAATATTCTCATTAGCGATAAATCAAGGTCGAGTTTCAGCCTGGCCCTTATCAGAAGGTTGTCTGTGTGCACAGAGGAGGATTTGAAGATTAATAATGGGATTTGCAGGCACTTCAAAGTGCTCACACTTTAGCAGTATGGTAATGGCTAAATAAAGCAGTGCTTCTAGATGCGTCTGACCTCTATACTAACATTACCAGCTAAAACCTGTCCCCAGGACTTAAACCTTCCCTACCTGGAACTTTACCTAACTCTTTACCTAAACTTAACACTTTAGTAGGTAAACCTGTGCTCGGTATCTGTAGGCTGCGTAGGAGGCACCTATAAGCTGCCTATACATGAATTGAAATTCGGCTGGTTCAGCAGGGACTGGCTAAATTTCAATCCATGTATGGGCACTGTGGTTGTACAGAAGTCAATAAACTGTTGACGCTATATAAATCCTGTATAGTAATAATAATAATCTACCGATCGACTTCTGTACAACCGCCCTGCTGGAAAATCTCCTCTCAATAAACACTGCAGGCTATAGGTTGCGGCGCTAATCACTGTATTCTGATGGCAGGGAAGTCTGCCTACTGTCACAATACAATGATACAGTGGGGAAGATTCCCTCATCCACCTTGAATGTGTGGATGGGAGAATCGGGTTGTTGTTTTTTTTGTTCAACTCACTAGTTGAACCCAAAAAAGACTCATCTATGGCCAGCTTTAGGGCTGTTTTGACGGGCATTCTTTTCAAACTGTTATTCAAATGCACATGTTTCACAAGAAAAACACAGTCTTTGACCTGCCAGGTATACTGCTCAGTTAAAGCTGAAGTATGGGCAACAATTTTATTGGGACATTAGCTATGTACCAGTAAGGCATTTCCTAAAAATGTTTGCCCCCCCCCCCCTTCCCCAGTGGCTTCTGCCTCCTAATTAATATTACTTACATGCACCCTCTCACAGTGATGCCACTGCTGAAATTTTGGTGGTGGCAATGGCATTTGGGGCTAAAGCACAGAAATCACAGAGGACACCGTGAGAAGACCATGGCTTTGCAGGATGGATTCCCACGTCAACACTGTTCATGGTTGCAGGAAAGAAATTAATTCCTTCTACGGCCTGCCTAAGGCTGAACTCCAGGGGAAAAAAACTTTTTTCAAATTTTTTTGTGTGCAAATAATTTACCTCTAATGATAGTTCTTCTAGATCCGGATGGTTGATATAAGGTAATAATCCTAGTATTATTCTCACCAGATACTACTGCCAGCAGCTAATTTCCAGTGATGCAGCTCTCGTACACTGAAAGGATCCAGTCATTTCTTCTTCTCTCCTCCAGTAACAAAAAACCTTGTATTCTCTTTAGAGATTAGGAGGCATTCTCTGAATGGAAAAATGGAGATCCTTCCTCTTTCCTGTAAAGGAACAAGTGGAAATTCTGTCATGCATCTACCTCTTCTCTCTCCTGTAACAAGGGGAAATTTTGTCATTTACCCACCTTTTCTCGCTCTTCTGAATGAACAAGGGGATATTATGTTATTACCTGCCCCTCCTCTCCCATTGTCCCTTCACAGAATGCCTTGAATTCTGTGAATGGAATACAAGATGTTTTGTGATTAGACAAGTGGAGAGGAAAGGGAAGGGTAAACAGGATCGCTTCACTGGAGGAGGATCTGACAGTAGTATCCGTCATCAATGAAACTATCATTATTGCCTTCTACATCAGCCATCCATAACTAGTGGATTCATCATTGGTGGTAACCTATTTGTATTAGTCAGAAAATATTTTTTCCTGGAGTTCCGCTTAAAGCAAATTTGTGCTTTGCATATTCAAACCAAAGCAACAGGTTTGCTTTAATTTCCCCATTCCTAGACCTATACTTAGATCTTCTTCACTCCCCCATTGCTCTGTTTAGTATCAAGAGAAAATACCCGATATTCCAGCTTCATTCCATATCACTTCAAGGAATTTTGTGGGGGAACAGAGTAGCGGGGAAGCAAAAGGAATATCAATATTTGCATCTGTGAAAGTGTGCATTAAGGTGAACCTTCTTAGTGTTCTTTATCTTTTAAAACATTGGCACCAAAAGCTTCTACTCCCACCTTGACATTGCGGCAATGGAAGCCACTGATCAGCATAGTAGATATAACACGTTTGTTTCTCTGACAGGTCCACTTCAGCTATTACAAACACCAGATAAACAGGGGAGGTTAAAAAGGTTTTGCTCAACAAAGCTTATAAGCCTCTTAGTAGTGCAGAAACGTGAATCATTATGCAGCTCACTAGGTCTATAAACAGCCATTCTGAGCATCTTGTGCAAAATTCATAACTTTCTCTAATACAGTTCCTCCAAGGATTGTGGTTGTAGAACACTTGCAGCGGAATACTTAATGAGACAGAAAAGTAAGACATATAATTAATCCAAATGTGCCTTGCCTTAGGAAATAGAGAGTCTGCTTCTAACCTCTGTCTCATTGGGGTTGGTTCACATCGCAACCTCCGAGGTCTAGTTTCAAATATTAGATTTGAACTGCTGTGCATCTTCTGCTTATAACCGAGTGCCTGGAATACAGAAGTCTTAGTTCAGCATGTCATGTAACTAGGCCCCGAACTAGCAAACTTTTTACACTGAACATCACAAGCAGATTAGAAGAAGTGATAAAGGGATAATATTTTCAGTTTGTACTTGTTTGAGTAAAGTTGTATCTTCAAAATTTGGCAGGAATGAACAGAGAGTACCAAAATTAATCTCAGCCGTGTTTAGTCATTTTGTATAAGCTCAAAAGCTCACTCTCCTGAACATGATTCTTCTGCATTAAGGAGAAGGAGCTTTGACTGTCTCTAACTCCATGCAAAGAGTGTCCTGACTGGGATTCAAACCAAGGACACAAGTGCTGCAAGGCTGAACTGCTAACCGGGATAAATAATGTGACAGACCCAACTGGGACAGAGGCTTTTGGAGGGGACTAGGGGCAAGCCTGATTGACTATGGCCCATGGACGAGATTGGGGATTTTGTCTGCTTCTTCCGGTTAGAGCATGGGAAAGAGCTCAGTTCAGCCTCTGATCCCAGAGAGAGAGCAGATCATTCTCTAATGATAGGCAACAGCGCGATGAACGCTGAGGCTTGGATTAATTCTCTGAATAAAGACAATAAAGCTTCCCTTCTGGAGTGTACAGATTACACAAGTGAAAGCTTGTTAATAAGATTTGGATAACCCTTGGTCTTCTTTCTGGGGAAGTGGTGCTGAACTGTCTGGGTGGGCACTGACCCGAGTCACCAAGGCTGCCTAGGTCACTAGTTGTTAATTAGCTTACTGTTTAATCAAGAACACCGTTAGTTGTTAGCTGTTAATTGGATTGCTTTTTGAAGTTTGCATTTGTAATGTGAATTTCCCCAAGAGGGGAATGTCCTCCTGAGGGGTATAAAGTATTTGTCTGAGTTTTAATAAACAGTCATTTATTTGATTTTACCTCAACATCTCTGTGTACTATGCTTGGGGTAAAGGGCTGGTATTAGCTATTAGTCTGCTGGAAGGGTTTGGAGGGTAGGAGGCACTGGTTGGTGGAAGCACCCAAGCGGGGTGCCAGGTGGCCCATCAAAGATGGATTGTAGGGGGACAGGGTTGGAGAGGGGGTCAGCTAGTATTGGCAACTGTAAACTTTGCACAAGAAAGGGACACTCTGGATAACCCAAACAGGTTTGTCCTGCACTTTTATTCATCAAGGCAGCAAACAAATACCATTACAGTGCAGGAGGGTTTTGTACTGCGATTCCACAACATAAAACACAAAGAATCTCCTTGTCCGAACCATTAAACTCATGTCAGTTCCTGACTAACAGGGTGTCCCCCAGCAGGTTCCCCAAACAGGTAACACATACACCTTTTTAGTTTTCTACCAGCAGTCAACCTTTTAACCCAGCAGCAGGCTTCCACAGCAGGGACAGAGAGCTCTGAGCATCAGTAAGCTCACATATATAAAGGCCTAGGACAGCTGAGACTAATAAGGTCTGGCTACTAGGTAAGCTGTGGACCTGGAAATAGAGGCCTTATCTAACCCATAGCTCTTCAAAACCTCCAAGCATCCTGCACACCAGAGCCTCACCATAGTATAGTACAGTATTTCTCAACAATTGTTCAGTCACGGCACCCTTTAAAAAATGATGGACAATCTCGAGGCACCCTTTAAAAAATTATGGACAGTGTCGAGGCACTCCATTCTAAAAATGTAAAAACTGTTCTAATAGTTTTGCATAATGCAGCAACATCCACACAAGTAGGACACCCAATGTTAGAGGTGATTTATTGTTCAAAAGCAAATACACTTTTGCAAACAGGTACTGACCAGTATTCCAATGTTTCTCTTCTCCCTCAGTTTTTCCCCATCACTCAGCTAATGTGACCCCCAATGCTGATGGAGAGTGACAAGGGAGGGTCAAACAAGAATGCTATGCAGGCAACTGACAATCCTCCATATCAACTGATGATGCCATTGGTTGTTAGGATGCTGGCAGCTAGAAGGTTGTAATGGTTGCACAATGAAAACCTGTGGATTTGTGTAACTAAAAGGCAGGCTTTAGCTACATGCTGGCTTGTATAAAATATTTGGGCACTTTTTAGGCATTTTGTCAAGGGCCCCCTGAAGACACCTCAAGGCACTCCATGGTGCCTGGGCACCCTGGTTGAAAAAGGCTGGAATCGTATATATAGAACAGTATAGACAGACCACCCACCTTAAATTGCGTAGGTTCTCCTTTTGCCAGCAAAACAGCCTTTTTGCTGGTATATAGTACACACACAGTATAGTATTTCTAAGACATTTTTTGTATAATGTAGGGGAGGGTTAAAACCCCCTCTCCAGGCATAGAAACAATATATAAAGCTTTTATATTTTTGCTGCTCTGCAAGGAGATTCTTTTAATTTCTTGCGACGGTTGTCAATGGGACAGAAAGTGAAGGGAAATCCAAAGTGTTACAGGAATAGAGGAAAAATCTTCCAACGGGGGATGCCCAGTCCAGTGGATTAACCTTCATTATGGAACCACTGAGAAATATATCTCAGTATTTGCGGATGATACAAAGTTAAGCAGGGCAATAACTTCTACACAGGATGTGGAAACCTTACAAGAAGACCTCAGCAAAATAATGGGGTGGGCAACTACATGGCAAATGAGGTTTAATGTTGGAAAATGTAAGGTAATAAATTTGGGTGCCAAAAATTCAAGTTACTCAGGGAAAACCTCTGGGGGAATCTAGGATGGAAAAGGACCTGGGGGTCCTAGTAGATGACAGACTCAGCAATGGCATGCGATGTCAGGCTGCTGCAAGCACAGCTAACAGAATATTGGCATGCATTAAAAAGAGGATTCACTCTAGAGATAAAATGATAACTCTCCCACTATACAACACTCTGGTCCGGCCGTATCTTGAGTATGCCATACAGTTCTGGTCACCAGTCCTCAGGATGTGCTGGAACTGGAGAGAGTCCAGAGAAGGGCAACAAAGCTAATAAAGGGGCTGGAGTACCTCAGCTATGAGAAAAGACTACAAGCATTGTACTTATTTTCTCTGGAGAGGAGAAGCTTGAGAGGGGATATGATATCAATGTACAATGTACACATATCCATTCACTAAAATTAGAAGAGAAACAGTTTAACCTTAAACTGCGTAAAGGATGCTTTACTGTTAGAGCGGTAAGGATGTGGAATTCTCTTCCACAAGCAGTGGTATCAGCAGGTAGCGTCGATAGTTTAACCACTTCAGCCCCGGAAGGATTTCCAGCTGTAGGACCGGAGCCCTTTTTGCGATTCGGCGATGCGTCGCTTTAACTGACAATTGCGCGGTCGTGCGACGTTGTACCCAAACGAAATTTGCGTCCTTTTTTTCCCACAAATAGAGCTTTCTTTTGGTGGTATTTGATCACCGCTGCGTCATTTCTGATCGCCGCTATAAACAAAAGAAGAGCGACAATTTTGCAAAAAAACCCAAATTTCTTACTTTTCCTAAAATACAAATCCAAAAAAAAATATAAAAAAACATTTTTTTTCACCGTTTTTGGCCAATTTATATTCTTCCTCATATTTGCGATAAAAAAAATCGCAATCAGCATTTATTGATTGGTTTGCGCAAAAGTGGTCGCGTTTACGGATGATGAGAATTCATTTTTGGGGTTTTTAATTTTTTTTTTATTTTTTACTAAAAATGGCGGCAATCTGCGATTTTTTGCGGTACTGCAATATTTCAGCGGACATGTCGGACCATTTTGACACTTTTTTGGGACCATTGGCATTTATACAGCGATCAGTGCTATAAAAATGCACTGATTACTGTGTAAATGCCATTGGCAGTGAAGGGGTTAACCTGCAGGGGGCGCGCTAAGGGTTAACTATGTTCCCTGGGCGTGTTCTAACTGTATGGGGGATTGCCTAGCTGGGGAAGGGAAGTGGTCACAGCCTTCACGTAAAGGAAGGCTGTGATCACAGCCCTTCCCCCTCACACAGAGCGGAGGTCCGTGTTTACATACACGGACCTCCGCTCACTCGCTCCGGGGGGGCCATCGCGGGTAGCCGGCGGCAATCGAAGCCACCGCACCCACTCCCCGGCCCCCCTGGACACAGTGAGCGTGCGGGCGCGCCTCCGGCGGCGCGCGCGCACTAAACTCGTTCCCGCAGCCGCCGTCGTATAACGGCGATTTGCGGGAACGAGCCACTTTGCCGCCGTCAGATGCCGATCGGCGGTCGGCAAGTGGTTAAAAACATTTATTAGATGGGTACCTTAACGATCCCAACATACAGGGGTATACAATGTACTATTGACACATACACACACACACATCATAGGTTAAACTGGATGGACTGGTGTCTATTTTTCAACCTCACCAACTATATGTAAACTATGTAATACTATGTAATATATACACAATATCTCACAAAAGTGAGTACACCCCTCACATTTTTGTAAATATTTTATTATATCTTTTCATGTGACAACACTGAAGAATTGACACTTTGCTACAATGTAAAGTAGTGAGCGTATAGCTTGTATAACAGTGTAAATTTGCTGTCCCCTCAAAACTCAACACACAGTCATTAATGTCTAAACCGCTAGCAACAAAAGTGAGTACACCCCTAAGTGAAAATGTCCAAATTGGGAATAATTAGTAATTTTCCCTCCCTGGTGTCATGTGATTCGTTAGTGTTGCAAGGTCTCAGGTGTGAATGTGGAGCAGGTGTGTTAAATTTGGTGTTATCGCTCTCACTGTCTCATACTGGTCACTGAAAGTTCAACATGGCACCTCATAGCAAAGAACTCTCTAAGGATCTGAAAAAAAGAATTGTGGCTCTACATAAAGATGGCCTAGGCTATAAGAAGATTTCCAAGACCCTGAAATTGAGCTGCAGCACCATGGCCAAGACCATACAGCGGTTTAACAGGACAGGTTCCACTCAGAGCAGGCCTCGCCATGGTCGACCAAAAAAGTTGAGTGCACGTGCTCAGCGTCATATCCAGAGGTTGTCTCTGGGAAATAGACATATGAGTGCTGCCAGCATTGCTGCAGAGGTTGAGAAGGGGTGGGGGGGCAGCCTGTCAGTGCTCAGACCATACGCCACACACTGCATCAAATTGGTCTGCATGGCTGTCATCCCAGAAGGAAGCCTCCTGTAAAGATGATGCACAAGAAAGTCCGCAAACAGTTTGCTGAAGACAAGCAGACTGAGGACATGGATTACTGTAACCATGTCCTGTGGTCTCATGAGACCAAGATAAACTTTATTTGGTACAGATGGTGTCAAGCGTGTGTGGTGGCAACCAGGTGAGGAGAACAAAGACAAGTGTGTCTTGCTTACAGTCAAGTATGGTGGTGGAAGTGTCATGGTCTGGGGCTGCATGAGTGCTGCCGACACTGGGGAGCTACAGTTCATTGAGGGAACCATGAATGCCAACATGTACTGTGATACCGAAGCAGAGCATGATCCCCTTGCTTCGAAGACTAGGCCGCAGGGCATTATTTCAACATGATAATGACCCCAAAGACACCTCCAAGACGACCACTGCCTTGCTAAAGAAGCTGAGGGTAAAGGTGATGGACTGGCCAAGCATGTTTCCAGACCTAAACCCTATTGAGCATCTGTGGGGCATTCTCAAATGGAAGGGGGAAGAGCGCAAGGTCTCCAACATCCAACAGCTCAGTGATGTCATCATGGAGGAGTGGAAGAGAACTACAGTGGCAACCTGTGAACACTTCCATGTTCAAGAGGGTTAAGGCACTGCTGTAAAATAATGGTGACACAAAATATTGACACTTTGGGCCCAATTTGGACATTTTCACTTAGGGGTGTACTCACTTTTGTTGCCAGCTGTTTAGACATTAATGGCTGTGTGTTGAGTTATTTTGAGGAGACAGCAAATTTACACTGTTATACAAGCTGTACACTCACTACTTTACATTGTAGCAAAGTGTCATTTCTTCAGTGTTGTCACATGAAAAGATAGAATAAAATATTTACAAAAATGTGAGAGGTGTACTCACTTTTGTGAGATACTGTGTGTATGTAAAAATTTCCGCACTTTTATATTTTCGTTGGAAATGGTGAGGGCGGGAGGAGTACTAATTGGTCATGTCTGGGCGTTGGTACGACGCCGAGAAAAATGCACCACAAAGGAAGGTGACTATGTAGAAAAGTGATGTAATTTGTTTTTGAAATTCATATTAAAGCGGTTGTCTACCCAATTTGTTTACTTTTACCAACAGGTAAGCCTATAATAAGGCTTACCTGTACAGGTTTAGGAGATATTCCCCTTCTAATCTTCTGTGGCATAACGGCGCATGCGCCATGTATGTCCCAGCGCATGCGCCGTGTATGTCCTGGTGCATGCGCCGTGTAGGCCGGACCTTGCCGGAAAGACGGGTCCTGTGCACATGCGCGGGAGTGACGTCTTGCGGCTCCGGTCAGTCACAGCGCCGGAGCCGCGTACCCGGAAGCAAGATCCGAGGGAAGATGTCCGCTCCCTCAGAGGGGACCGAGCAGCCCAATCGGATCTTCGTTTCAAGGTGAGTATTTCATAATGAGCTAGTATGCTATTGTCTTGCAGGTTTTTATTTTTTTTTTTCCGGGTAAACAACCGCTTTAAAATAAGTATAAAAAAGTGCGGAAACATTTTGAAGAAGCCTCGTGTGTATGTGTATATACTGACCTTGTAAATAAGAATTTTGATGAGCGCCCTACAATTACAGTACATATTACGCTGTAGAAACAAGACTTATTTCCTTGTTATTCTTTATTGTCGGATGTTTATTTAAAATTCTTTGTTACATTGTGTGTTCTGTTTTTGCTTTAATTTAGTGCTTTGAAATGTTTGTACTATAAACACTCTAGTGAAGTGCATGCTGTTTGCTGATTGTTTTTTATTTTGTCATTTTTTTACACATAATTACTTGTCGGTTGTTTAAAACTTCATTGTATGCAAGATCCCCATCTGCTGGTCACATAGTATAATGTTATCAAAATTGCAAACCACATAACACTCAGAACATGAATGAATATTCTCCACTTGACCAGATGAATGGCCTGAGTGCTTGCATTCCTATTTCTTTGATTATCTTAATTCTTCTTCAGGAAGAATCCATTAAACTAGAATAACTGGGGGTGTCAAATGTCTTTTAGAAAGCTGAAAAATTGACATGTCTTCCAGTGGTTCTGTTCATTGATCTCCATATTTATTTACACCTCCACTATGTATTAACAATGGCTGCATTTTCTGTATTGTGTAAAGTACTGTAATATTTTTTTAACTTCTATTAAGACTGTTACATTGCTTAAGGCAGACATGCATGGAATCTAATTGTATTTTTTTTATTTTAATGCTTGCTAGCCAGGTAAGGAGGAAATTACATGGCAGGTGGGGAACAAATAAATGTTTAAATTCAATTGTTATAGATTGCATTATTCTTGGAGCTTATTAATACCTTTGCAAACAGATCAAGTATAAAATGAAACTCATTTTCCTGACGCTGTTGCAAAGCAATTTTGAAAAGTTTAGTGCAAAGATTACATAAGGAACCCATGGTATTTATTTATTACTACTTATGCTTCCAAAAAGCAATTAAATAGATTATGGACGAGGTTATGGAAATCATTCCTTTAAACCCCAACTCCACAACTAGAACTACTGGATTGCAACCCAAATACAGTATAGCATGTACAAGTTTTGTTCAGTATGTATATAGCTTTTTCCAACATACTCTTTGCAGGGCAATATATTGAATCCTGTTTGCTAATGATGGTGGCTTTGAAAACAAGAAGGCAATATAGTTGTCCACCTTTTTTAAATATCCAAATCAAAGCACCCCTGTGTGAAAAGGGTTAATACTTGATCTCCGTTGTTTCCATGAGCTACAATTTCTAAAAAATCTTCAGCATTTGACGCTTTTGGCAGTGTCCAATACCTGGTCCCCCTTTGCACACTGAGTTCTTCCTATGTTACTACAAAACATATCTGGCTGGGGGATGTTACCACAGACCACCGTGTGGAACCAGACATCCAGTACACCTGAAAATGTGTTGAATGCTGACAATATTTCAGCCAGCATGGCTCCCTAAGGCTTGATTCACACCTATGCATTTTTAGTGCTTTTTGTATTTTGCAGGTTTGCACTGCAATCCATTTAACATGGTTTCCTATGGAACACGTTCTGTAGTGCAAATCTGCAAAATACAAAAAAGCACTAAAAATGCATAGGTGTGAATAAGGCCTTAAGCTGGATACACACTATATACAATGTTCTTTAGATTTTTTCCTTTAGATTTACCAAAACCATATAATAGGAGGTCATACCTAAACACTTTCAATTTGTATGCTGTCAAGCAGGCCCTTGCACTACATAGTTGAAGGTAAATCTAAAGGAAATGTAACAACGAAAGTTGTATAGTGTGTATCCAACTTAAGGCCATGAAGATTGGTGGCCCAGATGAGGTTACCACTTTTCTTTGCAGTGGTGTCTGATTTGAGATTTAAAAAAAAATAACGGAGTCACTTAGGTTTAGGATATGGAGAGCAAACCAGAGTTGAAGGCCTTTATTAAAAAATAAAAATTTAGATGCTGCCATTGCTGACCTCTCTTTCTGAAAAAATGGGTTGCTTGCTTGTCATGTGGGTCCTCTAGAAGAGGACAGCAATCAGTAAACATAAACCTTAGAAAGATATAAGTAGTTTGCTCACACAAAGGCCAAAGTTTTGGGAACAACTCACTGGAAAAGAAGATAGATTGGGTTTATAATTGAGTCTGAAGGGGCATCATCACCTGTCCTAAGTTAGAAGCAAGCAATCTTGTTTCTGGTAGATGCTTTCTTCAATGTTTCTAACCAAATCTAATGCATTTTGTGGCATATAAAATCAGTTTCAAAGCTTTAAAGAAGAACTAACATTGTTTTTTATTTATCTATTTAACTCCCCTGGGGACCAATTGCATATAACATTTGGTCCCATTCTGATCAGGGACCCCCATTGTTCCCTAAAAGCACTTCTATATGCTGTCTGTAGCTCCACCCCCTTGTGAAGCCCAAATTATGGGTGTTCCTTTGGGGGAAGGTACAGCCAGCAAAGAGCCCCTGCCTACCTCTAAGTTGTATGATCATATGAACAGCCAGTGCTTCGTAACAGTAAAAGATCACTTAGAGCTCTGTGTAAAGTATCTGCCCGGCATGTATACAAGCAGCTGCAGATACAATACACAGTCGCAACTCTGAATGATCTTTTACTATTATGAATGAACAAGCAGCACTTCTCGTTCATTCAAAACACTGACAGAGCACTCAGACCTGCGTCTCTTTGTTTGTCTATCAGGGCTGTTTGTACACATCCACAGCCTGGTCTATGGATCACTATGTGCGCTTTTTCTATTTATGATTGAGGATTATTGATGTGGGGCTGGTGCTGTGTATTACACAACCTGACTCTGCTATTTGCTCATTCATAAAACTGAAAGCTCACACAGCACTGCATACAGTTGTGCTCATAAGTTTACATACCCTGGCAGAATGTATGCTTTTTTTCTTGGCCATTTTTCAGAGAATATGAATGAGAACACAAAAACATTTCTTTCACTCATGGTTAGTGTTTGGCTGAAGCCATTTATTATCAATCAACTGTGTTTACTCTTTTTAAAGCATAATGACAACAGAAACTACCCAAATGACACTGATCAGAAGTTTACATACCCTGGTGATTTTGGCCTGATAACATGCACACAAGTTGACACAAAGGGGTTTCAATGGCAATTAAAGGTAACCATCCTCGAGTTCTGGTCCGGGATGGGAGAGGAGAAGGACGCATAGGATCAGAGCTCCGTCAATCCTCACATCAATCCTTTGCCATCCTTTGAAATCGGCCTGTTTTTGAGCCTCTGCAGGCTCAGCCAACATTGCCCACGACCTGTGGAGACATCTGCATTGCAAATCGGGACATATTTCCATAGCCGGCCGGCCGGACCCGCTAATTGAGGCCCCGGCTTTGCGGCCTAGTCCGCGGAACGCCGCGGTTCCTTCACATCCGGACCATCCACACTCCAAAGGCCTCCAGGGTACCCATCTGCATGCCCAGCTGCCCCACTGCCAATCCAAGGATCATATCAGCGGCGGATTTTGTGAGTACAGGGGATTGGGGGGAATCGCGGCCTACATCGTGCGGCCACCATCTTGGTACACCCTCTGGGCCTACTGTCTCTCTTTCACTAAAGGAAAGAACTTGTCTATCCCCCACACTGCTATATCGTCATTTGGGTGCTGCCTCTATCCCCCCAGAGGACCTGCCTGTCTATAGTAGGGGAGTGCTGGGATCACTTGGTGTGGGGGATCAGGCTATCCCTGGGACTGATTCACAGCGTGCTTTGGGACCTTGCTCCCCTCTCCCCCTGCACCAGCTGCCCAGGTTTTTTCCTTGGAGATTCTGGGACAAGGGAGCAGCCTCTCCTGTTTTAAATATTGAACTGACTGTGCCATACACTGCTGCTCCTGCTGACCTAGGGTACATCCCTAGTGTTAAATGACCTGTAGTTGTCTTGGGACCTGTTGAGCTGCACTGAATCCGCCTATTTAGATTCCAGGCCTCCTGTCGCCTTGCACTAATTTTGTATATGTTCTCTGACAAGCTTCGCTCTAGCAGCCTGGCAACAGCTCCTGGAGCTGAAGCTGTGGGTACATCCACACCGGTCAATTCTCAAAAAAAACGCAACATGTCTAAGAGCACACAGACACCCGCTTCTAAGACCACAGTGGGAGAGCCCACATCTGCAGATCTACTAGCGGCCATAACTGCTTGCAAAGAGACACTTACAGCTAAAATAGATTATGTCTCTACTGATATTGGACTTATCCGTAATGACTTGGACAAATTTCGCTCACGATTAACAGAGGCAGAGGGTCGGATTGCTCGGGTAGAGGACATGGTTCACGCTGACTCCACGGAGCTTCACGCTCTCCAGAGACAGGTGAGAGCGCTGCAGGATAAGGCGGTGGATACGGAGAATCGCCTTCGTCGTAATAATCTCAGGATCCTGGGGCTGCCGGAGAAGACAGAGGGGGCCAAGCCCGCTGAATTTGCTGAGACGTTTCTGACCAATCTGCTGGGCCTCCGCGACCTCTCACCGACTTTTGTTGTTGAGCGGGCGCACAGGGTACCTTCCGCTCCCCCCATACCTGGAGCGCCTCCTCGGCCATTCCTTTTAAAGCTTCTCAACTTCAGGGATCGAGACATGATCCTCGCGGCTGCCAGAAATACTCCAGATCTCCGCTATAATGACGTCAAAATCTTAATTTTTCCTGACTTCTCACCTGAGGTTCAGCAAAGGAGACGCACCTTCACTGAGGCTAGAAAGCGACTACGCGAACGGGGACTTAAATACAGTCTTCTGTTTCCAAGTAGGCTACGAGTGGTGGATGGGGCCACGGTCCGTTTTTTCGACACATCGGAGGCTGCAATGACCTGGCTGGACGCCAAATAGTACACATTTATACCCGCTGTGCATGGAAACTGACAGTGCAAGTTACATACAAGTCTTCTCCACTGTCATAATGGTCATATGCTGTTGGTAAGCCTTAATTTTCCGGATCTGACATTTAATCCTACAACACATGGCTGAAATAAATATTGGGCGATTTATCCAAAAATTCTTTGCTCAGGCGCTGACATTTAATGGAGCTCCACTGATAGAAGTTTTGAGTAGTTACTAGCTATTTTACTGGCCTTTTTCTTTTTTAGTTGCCGGTAGGCTGGTCTGTCCTTGCATCTCACCCTTTTCTAGAGTTTGAACTGTTGATTGACTCTGTCGATTACTGTTTTTGGTAAAAACCAATACTCCTGGGTCATGGAAGTGGTCCCAGGTGGCATTGGTAGGGTAGGCTCATTGGCCTTGGGTATGTTGGTTTTTGTGGACTGTCAAGTTTTTTCTTTTTCGTTTTTTTTTTTCAAATTCTTATTTTTTTTTTCTACTTAATTGCAAAAATCTGGTCTGGTGGCTCTGTGGTATGTTTACTAATCCATTTTCTCCCATACAGGTACTGGTCAGTGCCTATTTTGCTGCTCCTTTGGTCCCCATGCTCTCTTGCTTTCAGATTTCTGATATCGTTTAACCTCATACACTCATGGCTCACTTGAAGAAAGGCTCTTTCACGATAATGTCATGGAATGTAAGGGGCCTCAATTCAAAATTTAAAAGGGCTTTAATGTTCAAATATGTCAAGTCCCATGCCCCTCAAATACTACTTCTTCAAGAGACGCACCTTATGGGCAGCAAGATCATGGCACTTAAAAAACCCTGGGTACATAATGCGTTTCATGCCACGTATTCTAATTATGCTAGAGGGGTCTCAATATTGATCAGTAAATCCCTTAATTGCACGATAGATGCGATACATACTGATCGTGCAGGTAAATTTGTACTGGTAGTTCTGACTATGTGGGGGCAGAGATATGTTATAGTTTCACTCTACATTCCTCCCTTTTCGGATGAAGTTCTGCACACTGTATTGGACAAAGCCTCTATGTACTGCCCGGCCAAATTGCTTATTATGGGTGACTTCAATGCGGTGCTGTCCCATGCGCTGGATAGGCCCTCTGCTGCTAAAACCAAGGGGGGAGACCTTAGTGGGTGGGCGCAGACTGTAGAGTTGACGGAGATCTGGAGATGGAAACATCCCTCTCTCAGAGACTACTCCTGCTTCTCCACGTCCCATAAGACGGCTTCCCGAATAGATCTGGCCTTCGCTAACTCTGCTATGTTGCGGGATGTTATCACGGCTTCTTACCTTCCTAGTGGCTTATCTGACCATAGTCCACTGTTAGTTTCACTGAAATCAGGGGAAAGGTGTAACACGTCCATGTGGAGGTTAGGTGTGAAATGGATATCCCATCCCAAAGCTTTATAGGAAACGCCAGGGGTGATGGAGGGTTATTGGCAGTCCAATGCAGGTACTGCTACACCTGGCATTGAATGGGACGCATTTAAGGCCTTTATAAGAGGACACTACATGTCACTTGCGGCAGCAGTCAGGGCAGAGCAGCGTAGTGAGTCCACCGCACTACAGAGGGACATAGAGGAGAAGAATGTCTTATATGCTACCTCGGCCACCCCTGAAAATTTCAACAGCCTACAGGCTGGGAGACATCACGCCACCTGAGTGATGCGACGAGACGGGACTGACGACGGCGTTCACTGTACATCACAGGAGAATATTTCCGGAATTTACGCAGGGTAAGTTACGGTCCACATCGTCATGGACGTAACCTGACGGTTATTGGGAGGTAGTGGGGACCGCAAAGGATATTTCGAAACCCTACCCTATAGGTAAAGTGTGGATTGGAGGTGTACCTGCACAATGTGGAAAGGGGACTAAAGTCACTTTGATTGTCACCTGATACCAGTCTATTCGGTGATCCTTCCATTCTTCGGCACTATTGTAGGGCGTTGTATCGTCTCAATCGCTTCCGGTCTA
>BLSH010386776.1:369489-385888 GCA_018402905.1 Glandirana rugosa | reverse complement strand
TTTTTTTTTTTTTTTGTTTTTTTTTTTTCCTGTGGGTTGTATAACAGGCGGTCTCTCCTGTGCGAGTTGACTAGCCGGATGTGTGTATGTTATGTTTTGTTTTTCTCTTTTCACTGTTAAAAGCAATAAAAAGATTTAAAAAAAAAAAAAAAAAGGTAACCATCCTCAACTGTGATCTGTTTGCTTGAAATTAGTGTGTGTGTGTAAATAGGTTTCTGGACTCCTGACAGACCCTTGCATCTTTCATGCAATGCTGCACTGATGTTTCTGGATTCTGAGTCATGGGGAAAGCAAAATGATTGTCAAAGGATCTGTAGGAAAAGGTAGTTGAACTGTATAAAACAGGAAAGGGATATAAAAAGATATCCAAGGAATTGAGAATGCCAATCAGCAGTGTTCAAACTCTAATCAAGAAGTGGAAAATGAGGGATTCTATTGAAACCAAACCACGGTCAGGGAGACCAACTAAAATTTCAGCCACAACTGCCAGGAAAATTGTTCGGGATGCAAAGAAAAACCCACAAATAACTTCAGGACTCTCTAAAAACATGTGGTGTGGCTGTTTCAAGATGCACGATAAGGAGGCACTTGAAGAAAGATAGGCTGCATGGTCGAGTCCCCAGAAGAAAGCCATTACTACGCAAATGCCACAAAGTATCCCACTTACAATACGCCAAACAGCACAGAGACAAGCCTCAAACCTTCTGGCACAAAGTCATTTGGAGTGATGAGACCAAAATTGAGCTTTTTGGCCACAACCATAAACTCTACATTTGGAGAGGAGTCAACAAGGCCTGTGAAACACGGAGGTGGATTGCTGATGTTTTGGGGATGTGTGAGCGCTACAAAGGCACAGGAAATTTGGTCAAAATTGATGGCAAGATGAATGCAGTATGTTATCAAAAAAATACTGGAGGAACATTTGCATTCATCTGCCAGGAAGCTGAACATAGAACGTACTTGGACATTCTAACATGACAATGATCCAAAACACAAGGCCAAGTCGACCTGTCATTGGCTACAGCAGAATAAAGTGAAGGTTCTGGAGTGACCATCTCAGTCTCCTGACCTCAATATCATTGACCCACTCTGGGGAGATCTCAAAAACGTGCAGTTCATGCAAGACAGCACAAGAATTTCCAGGAAATGGAGGCTTTTTGCCAAGAGGAATGGGCAGCTTTACCATCTGAGAAGATAAAGAGCCTCATCCACAAATACCACAAAAGACTTCAAGCTGTCATTGATGTTAAAGGGGGCAATACACCGTATTAAGAACTGGGGTATGTAAACTTTTGATCAGGGTCCTTTGGGTAGTTTCTGTTGTCATTATGATTTAAAAAGAGTAAACACAGTTGATTGATAATAAATGGCTTCAGCCAAACACTAACCACGAGTGAAAGAAACGTTTTTGTGTTATCATTCATATTCTCTAAAAAAATGGCCAAGAAATCATAAATTCTGCCAGGGTATGTAAACTTATGAGCACAACTGTACCTGTGTTATCTATCGGCCAGGCCATGTATATGTTAAAGTAGCCCAGATAGACACACTGCACTGTCGGCACTGTGCGATCTGTTTCTGTGAATGGTGCAGCGCTGGTCTCGCCCCTGCTTCCAGAGACCAGAGCTGTCAATTGCAAATCTGTCTCCTTCCTAGCAGCATTGGTAGACTGTGCATTTGGTACCCTAGTAGATTAAAAAAAAGTAAAAAAAAATGTTTAAAGCGGTATTAACCCCAAATCCAAAAATGTATTATATTGCAGCTTACCAATCATTAGATGTGGTGGCGGAATTAGTTTTCTTTTCTTTGGCTTTTTTCCCTTCTGTTTTCACCTGATGATCTGGCCAGTAACACACCACTGGTATTAGTGAGGCACAACTAGAGGAATGAGCACAGGAGGCACAGCATACAGCAGCATTGTCAGTCCTGGGGGAAGGGCAATGTTAAATGTATTAGCAGATTTAGATGCACTAACAAATTGAAGTCTAACTCCAGCTCACACTTTATAAGTAGTTACAGCAAACAGTTTTCTCCTTTTGAAATAAAGGTTTTGCATGAATAAATAAAATCGTATCATTTCAATCACCCCTGCCAGTGTTTTTCCTCATCCATGTAAGCTAATACATTCTGCTGGAGTGCTTGTGCTTTTGAAAAACAACATACTTACTGGCTGAAATGCCAGCTAAAAGTAGAAGAAAGCCTAAAAAAGTAAACTAATGCAACCTTCACATCTAAGAATTGGTAAGTTGCAATGTAATAAATGTATTTGCAGGGTGACAGCGCCGTAAAAAAACTGCAGTAATTAAGGTGGGAATGGTGCTGCTCTACTCCTATGTGGGATGGTTAACTAATTCCTATAATGGTTGTTCCATATGTAAGGAGTAAACCAAAAATGCAATGTGGGAGGTGTGGGACCCCTAGGGGGTGTGAAGAAATGATCAGTAAAAATAAAATAATAATAATAATAATGTTACGGTGTAATGGTGATAGAAGAAATTGTATATATGCCCCACAGTTGGGGGGTGAAAACATACAGGTGGTGATATATCCAAATGTGATATCCAAAGAATGTATCAATCAATGATTACTGTGCAATCTCTGAAATCAATGATGGGTGAAAAACAACAAACTTATCAACCCCTTTTTAGGTACAAATAAACCATAAATTATATAGATACAAATGTCAATAAATATTAATAATAAAACAAAAAAATTTCCAAAAATAAATAAATAAATGGTGGAAAAACTGGTGATAAAGTGCAAAGTGCTCTGTCAAAACGTGGTCAATAAATATTAAAACAGTGCGGTCAATCCTTATTGTATATCCAACATAGAGGACAAAACAAAGTGCAAAGGTGATAGTCCACACTAAATCTCTTGTGATGCCGTAAAAAAACTGTTACAGCTATTTAAAGTGTCCTAGTGCATGATAATCAACCACTTTCTGTCCGCGCTATAGCCAAAAGACGGCCATAGCGCGGGCTTCCAGTGCCGAGAGGGAGTCCCTAGATGTCCTCCCGTGATTGCGCTGCTCGCGCGCCCCCGGCGGCGCGCTCTGTGATCATCGCTTCCTTCGAACTCGGCTGATCATAGAACACGGTAAAGGGCCAATCACAACAGTCATTATGTCATTATGCTAGGTCTTTGCTCGTGGCTTTGGTGAGGTCGGAGCAAACTCGGCTTTGAAACACTTTTCAATGTGAGTTTAAAGTTTTAACCACTTGCCGACCACCCCATAGCAGATTTACTGCTACAGGACGGCCGCGCTGCGCAGGATCACGTATATGTATGTAATATATATAGAGCTGCACGACTCTGGCCAAAATGAGAATCACAGTTTTTTTGCTTAGAATAAAGATCATGATTCTCGTGACGTAACACCTTACATATATAAAAAAAAATGGGCTAACAGCACTGTTTAGGTTTTTTTTTTTTTTTGAAAGTGTAATTTTTCCCCAAAAATTGCATTTGAAAGACCGCTGCGCAAATACCGTGTGACATGAAATATTGCAACACCCGCCTTATTATTCTCTAGTGTCTCTGCTAAAAATATATATATAATGTTTGGGGGTTCAAAGTCATTTTCTAGCAGAAAATACTGGAATTTTACTTGTAAGCAACAAATGTCAGAAAAGATTTAGTCTTTAAATGGTTAAACTAAACTCTTCTATACGCAGGTGTTCAACCCTGTGATCATTTCAAACATTGTATCTTTTTACTTCTTTTATCAACAATGACCTCAGACTTGGCAGTCTGCCCAGATAGGAGAGACTCAAGTCACTCCCACTTAGAAAAAGATTCTTAGTGAGACACTTCAGGCAACTTGCATTGACTTCTATAAGGCCTCATACACACGGGCGTATATCTTTAAAAATAAACAAAACGTCGGGCCCGACGTCAAAGAAAAAAAATCTCAGTTTTTCAGCATTATGCATCGGCGTTAGTCAGCGTAAGTAAGCGTCTGCGTCAATAGGCGTTTTTTTAAAAAAAATCATCCCTCTGCTATTTTTCAACCTAAAAACGTCGGCGTCAGAAAACGCCGGTACAATATTAGTTGGCATTTGTTGGCGTTTTGCGGCGTCGGCGTCAAAAAATGCCAAAACGTTACAGCCTCAGAACGCGATGGCCGTGGGTTCTACTTTCAGCTCACTAACGCCGACGCCATCTACAGCTCAAAAACGCCAACGTTTTTATGGGGCCATTGACTAACATGGAGAGCTGCAAAAGACGCCAGAAAACGCCAGCGTCAAAAAACGTCCGTGTGTATGAGGCCTTACAGTCAAGTCACGCTGAGTCACCGCGCAAGCCAGACTCCATTAACTGCTCTAATACGTGATGGAGATCGCGGGGGGGTGAATCAAGATTTTAGTGCGATTAATTGTGCAGCTCTAATATATATATATACGTGATCCTGCGCTTCCGCACCCGCTGATCGTTCGGTACACTGACAGAATGGTAGTCTACCTATGTAAACAAGGCAGATTGCCATTCTGTCAGTACCGAAGGCATGGATCCTGTGTTTCTGTAAAGCAGGAACACTGATCCATGCCTTTCTCTAGTAAAATCACCTCCCCCACTACACTGAAACATTAGCCAGGCACACAGTTAACCCCTAGATCACCCCTGATGTTAACTCCTTCCCTGCCAGTGTCATTAGTACAGTCAGTGACAGTGCATATTTTTATCACTGATCACAGTATTAGTGTCGCTGGTCACCAAAAAAGTGTCAGTTAGTGTCTGATTTGTCCACTGCAATGTTGCAGTCCCGTTATAGGTCGCTGACCACCGCCATTACTAGTAGAAAAAATAAATAAAATAAAAATATCCCATAGTTTGTAGATGTTATAACTTTTGTGCAAACCAATCAATATACCCTCATTTGGATATTTTTTACCAAAAATATGTAGCAGAATACATATTGGCCTGAATGTTATAAGAAATTAGATTTTTTTTTTACATTTTTTTTTTGTATGTGTTTTAGAGCAGAACGTGAAAAAAAAAAATATATATATATATATATTTTTTTTTTTATTGACGGTTGTTTGTTTATAGCGCAAAAAATAAAAAACACAGAGGTGATTAAATACCACTAAAAGAATGCTCTATTTGTGGAAAAGAAAGGACATACATTTTATTTGGGTATAGTGTTGCACGATCGTTTGACCGTCAGTTAAAGTAACGCAGTTCCGTATCGCAAAAAATGGCCTGGTCAGAAAGGGGAGTAAGCCTTCCGGAGTTGAAGTGGTTAAATAAATCTGACGCCAATTTTAAAGGTTTGATGCTATGTGAAGGTTTTTTTCCTCCTATATTGGGATAATTTACCATCTGAGGAATTGTCTAACCCTTGGCAGATTGGCTGGGGCATTGAGAAGTCCATGCACCATATTTGTCAACACTCGTATGAACAATTGTTTTTATGTATACACTTGGTGTGGTGTCCACACCTGACATTTTGCTTTTAATGTAAAAAAAATTAACTTTTCTACTTTTATATAATGATTTAATCTTTTTCGGTCTGCCTTAAAAATCCCAAATACAAGGGGGTACATACCTTTTCTATAGTCTATAATCAGAGATGTCGGCAGTAGGGTTTGGTCAAACCCAGGTGGTATAGAAAGAAATGAAGCAAATGGAAGGCGCGCACACCTAGTGCATTACCAAAAATAATTTAATAAAATAGAAAAGTTAAAATTGAATACTCGCAAAGATAGACGGCACAGAGCCATAAGAAACAATAGGATAAAATCAACACAAGGCGGAATACAGCTGACGCATTTCGGGGGCGCACCCCCTTCTTCAGATGTAGTACAGATTCGCACCTGAATCGCACCACAACTGGTGAACAAAACTGCACTGGACTCTGAACTGAAAACCGCAGCTGATCATGTGTGAACCCAGCCTAAATAAGAATTCCTGGGGTTGATTTGCTAAAGGGAAAAAGACTGTGCACTTGCTCCAGAACTTAGTAAATGAGCAGAAGCTTCCATCATCCAATCATGTGCAAGCAAAAATGCTGTTTTGTTTTTTTTCTTGCACGTGATTGGTTATTCTTTGCAAAGTGAAGCCTTACCTCATTTACTAAGCTCTGGAGAAACTGCACTTTGCAAAGTGCACAGTCTGTTTGCCTTTAGTATATCAACCCCTTTGTGTCTGAAGTTTAGCTTTAAGAGTCGGTTCACACAGGGGCGATCCAACTTCAGGCACGACTTTGTAGGCGATTAGAACTCGACTTCAACGTGACTTTTGGGTGACTTAAAGCAACCTCCATGCCAGGCGACTTTGCCTATGGCCAATCAGAGAATATAGCTCTTCTGACATCATTTTAACTGGGTAAATTCTTACCCAATTTTCCTGTAAAGTCGCTTCCATATAGATGGGGATCCGACTTGGAGGCGACTTCCATTGAATTCAATGGGCAAGTCGGAAAGAAGTCGCCATGAAGTAGTACAGGAACCTTTTCTGAAGTCGGAGCGACTTCAGTTAGTGTACGTTAAAACGGCTCCCATTCATTTCAATGGAATTTCTTATGTCAAGCGACTTGGGGCGACACAAGCTCCCAAGTCGCTGTAGTGTGAACCGGCTCTAACAGAACTGTTTATGTGTCTGGCAGGGGGACACAGACGTGTATATGCTGATCGCTTATATATTTTTGTTTTGCCAGGTGAAACAAAGTTCTTTTGAGAAGCCAAAAAAAACCCAAAAAGGATCTAAACAAAATAAAGCTACCTTGTCTAAAAGGCAGCCGCTGCTCCAAGATCTGAATGCAAAGAAGGTATGTGTCAATGTCATATGGTTTATACTTTCCTGTGGGTCGCTAGTCTTGTTCCATGCATCATATACAGTGTTAAAGTGTATCTAAACCCAAGAACAAAAAATATAATATATTGCAGCTTACCAGCCCTTAGATGTGGTGGCTGCATTTGTCTTATTTTTTTTTGGGGGGGGGGGGCTTGTTTTCCTTTATTTTCACCTAGTGTGCCTTCCTTTAACACACTTCCTATCGTAGGGTAACATCTATTCAATGGACTGTATCCATGGAGGAGCACCTAAGTTACCTTAGGACAGGAAGTGTTTTGGGACTACAGAACACCCCCTTTCCTGATCTCCATAACATGGAGGAGGTGTTCTTTAGTCCACAGAGGTGATCTGGGCAGGGCCGATAACACTATTTGGGATTGCTCTAGAGCAGCCTTTCTCAACCTTTTCAATACCGAGGAACCATTGAAATAATTCTCCAGTCTCGGGGAACCTCTGCTATAAATTAAAAATCTACAACTCATGATACATTAGTGTGATGGTCAATGGGAAGAATGCTCCTTACACTTGTGGTCATTGGGAGGAATCACCCCCTTGCAGATAGGTAAAAAGATCAATGGTGTCATTGGGAATGTATCTGAGAGGTAGAAATTGACCATTGCTCAAGGACCCCCTAGCAACCTCTGAAGCACTGTTGCCAACCGCCAGTAAATTTACTGACAGTTTGTAAAAATCAGTGATTTTTAGAACTGTCTATAAATATCAGGGTCTGATAATTTGTCATGTTGTGCTGCCTTTTTAAGTGTAAACTTGGCAAACTACTTTATATGGGTATTGTCAGTGTTTCCATGTTGTGTTTAAATATCAATTGTCTTAGTTTTTAATAGGAGTTCAGTTATTTTTCAGGTTGCCAGTAAAAAAAATGTGCTCTGCCAGTAAGATTATCCATGATTTGCCAGGAAAAAATGCTGCGGGAGGTTGGCAACACTGCTCTGAAGGAACCCTAGGGTTCCATGGAACCCTGGTTGAGAAACCCTGCTCTACAACATTCAATAAATATATAAATACAGCACTGAAAAAAACTATAACTGTGTGACCCAAGAAATTTAAATAACTTAAAAAATATATCTCAATCCGTGTGCAGTACATCAAATCAGCGTCCATCAGCAAGATAAGTGTTCAGCTTCAGCAGTTCTTTTTTGAAACTATACCACTGGAGCATTGTCTTCTCACTAAGACTAGGTTCACAACTATGCGTTTTTTAGTGCGTTTTTCAGTTTGCAGAAACGCGCTACACTCCATTTAACATGGTTTCCTATAGTACACGTTCACATCTGTGCATTTTTAAGCCTGTGCTTTTTTGGAAAGGGTCAGGGACTTTTTTCCTGTAGCAGAATGCATATTGTGTGTAATGGACTTCAATGGACCGCACCAAAAACACAAGTGTTGCATTTTTGCATGTTTTTTACACCTTTTTCTCCATAATAAACTGTAAGTAGCTGCTTGTTAAGGAGCAGACTGGGAAGCCGGCCGCCATGCCCTTAACAACTGATTTGTCAGCTGTCAGCGAGGTTCCTCACTGACAGCTGAAAGTAAAAAAAGAATTGCCAGCAATGAAAAAAATTGAAAAAATTGCATAGGCCCCCCCCCCAATCCATATCCGAGCACGTACCCAACAGGTCAGAAAAGGGCACGCCAAAATTTAAAAAAAAAGGCTTGGCCCCCCCCCCCCCCAAATCAATACCAGACCCTTATCTGAGCATGCAAGTCAGGAAAGGGAGGGGACGAGCGAGCGACCTCCCTCCTGAAACATAACAGGCCACATGCCCCTCCCCCCCCAAAGCATGTTGATGGGGACAAGAGCCTCTTCCCCCAAAACCTTGGCTGGTGGTTGTGGGGCCTTGGGGGGCTTAACAAGGGGGCCCCCAAATCCCCCCCCCATGTGAATGATTATGGGGTATATTACCCCTACTCATCCACCAAAAAAAGGTGTAGTATAAAAAATGACAGTAGGCAGTTTTTGACAAGTCCTTTAAAAAACAATGTCCTCCGATGAAGATCCAAAAAAAGGTCCACTCAAGCTGAAGGCTCCTGCCATCTGCCAGTTCTTAAATAACTAAGGGGTGGGGTCACCCGCTGATGGCATGGGTGGTCCCGCCCTCTTGTGACATAGTCGACCCAGCATGCCCATGACCAACGACAACACAAGGAGGCAGGGCCACTCGGTGATGTCAGCGGGTGATCCAGACACTTTGTTATTTAAGAACTGGCAGACGGCGGAGCTGACAGGTGGCGGGAACAACCTTTTATTTTTTTTCGGCGGTGGCGGCGGGCATCATGATTGATGATAGATCTACATCGGAGGACATTGTTTTTTGTTTTGCTTTTTTTCAAATAAAGGACTTGTCAAAAACTGAGTACTGTCATTTTTTACGCTACACCTTTTTTTTTTAGGTGAATGAGTATGGGGTACTAAGTACCCCATACTCATTCACATGGGGGGGCGAGATCTGGGGGCCTTCATGTTAAAGGGGTTTTCCAGATTCCGATAAGCCCCCAGACCCCACAACCACCGGCCAAGGTTGTGGAGAAGAGGCCCTTGTCCCCATTAACATGGGGACAAGGTGCTTTGGGGGGGCAGAGCCGCCCCAAAGCACCCCCCCCCCCCATATTCAGGGCATGTGGCTTGGCATGGTTCAGGAAGGGGGGCACTCGCTTGTCCCATCCCTTTCCTGACCTGCCGGGTTGCATGCTCGCATAAGGGGCTAGTATGGATTTTGGGAGGGGTACCCATGCCATTTTTTTTTTTTTTATTTTGGCTTGGGGTTTCCCTCAAAATCCATACCCAAAGTGCCTGGTATGGATTGCGGGCGGCCCCTACTCTGGTTTTTTACCCGCTGATAGCTGATGACTCATCGGTTGTTAAAGCGGAGGTCTGCCGACCCCTCAAAAAATTAAAAGCCAGCAGCTACACATACTGTAGCTGCTGACTTTTGTTAAAGGGACACTTCCCTAACTGACGTATCAACATGGATGTCACACCACTTCCTCAAACTCAATCTTGCTGAAACCGAGCTCATCATTTTTCCTCCATCCCGTACTCCCCCTCCCCCGGCCCCCCCACATGACTTTTCCATCCTAGACTCTGACCTGTCCTTTCAACCCCAAGTCCAATCGCTATCCAAATCGTGCAGACTTCTCCAAAACATCTCCAAAATACGCCTCTTTCTAACCGTCAACACCACTAAGCAACTTATTCACTCCCTTGTAATCGCTCACCTTGACTATTGCAACTCCCTTCTCATTGGCCTACCTCTCCGCAAGCTATCCTCTCTTCAGTCTATCATGAATGCTGCTGCCAGACTCATCCACCTTACCAACCGTTCAGTGTCCGCCACTCCTCTCTGCCAATCCCTTCACTGGCTTCCCATTGCCCAACAAATAAAATTCAAAACACTTACAATAACATACAAAGCCATTCACAATTCTGCCCCAAGCTACATTACCAATCTTATCTCCAAATATCACCCAAACCGTCCTCTCCGCTCCTCCCAAGACCTTCTGCTCTCCAGGACTTCTCCAGAGCCTCTCCCATCCTCTGGAACTCACTATCCCAACCTGTCCGGTTATCTCCTACTCTGTCCACTTTTAGGCGATCCCTGAAAACTCATCTCTTCAGGGAGGCCTATCTTGCCTCCAGCTAACAACCGAATCATCTACTACCCTAATCAGTTCATGCCTCACAGTCCCTACCTTTTGTTTCACCAGGACCTCCCTCTTAGCTGTCAGGTGCTGCCGCCGCCATTGCCGGTAAGGGAACCCGACAGTGAAGCATTATGGCTTCATGGCTGGATCCCTACTGCGCATGCGCATGCACAAGGCGCGCAGCGGGGGAAGGAGGAGGGGGAGAGCCGGTGACGTAACCCGCTGCATCCCGATCTCCCGGAACTGGGAACAGGGTACCTGTCACAAACAGGTACCCGCCCCCCGAATGCTGCCAGATGTAGACAAATGAGCGGAAGTTCCACTTTTGGGTGGAACTCCGCTTTAAGGAAGCGGCGGCTGGCTTCCCGGCCCACTGCTTTACAACCAGCAATTCACAGTTTGTTAAAGAGAAAAAAAAGAAAACTGCATTCAAAACCGCGGGTTTAAAAACGCGAAATGCTCTGCAAAACACGCCAAAAAACATATCAACCACAGCCACATAGATGTGAACCTAGGGTAAAGGAACTTACTCACTGGATTTCTGAGGGGGTCAACGTGTATTTTGCTGTATATCATATATAACAAAACACTGTATATATTTACCAGAACAAAAAGAAGCAAATCCAAAAATGTGATTTTTAGGGTTTAAATGCACTTTAATAACCAAATGTAAATGATATTGAGATTAATGAAAACCTGTCATCACAGTCTGAGGTTTTTTTTGTTTGGGATCATCTTATTTCTTGGTTCCAGAAATAAAAAGTCTTGAATTTGGACACTAGATGGCGACTCATGACAAGTTTAGATTTTCTGATTTGCTCATTGCACTTTGTCTTGTGATAGGCCTGGCTGTCGCGCTAACTGTCTTGTTTCAGGCTGGGTTCAGCATGACAGGAGAGCGTGGCCGGCTCTCAATGAAGACGGTTCACACATCTCCGTGGTGGCTGCGAAGCAGATTGCACAAGGGTCCTGTGTATCTTTGGCTCCATTTCAGGTCCAAATTCAGGAAAAGAATTCTGGCCTGATTCGTCCCTGAAACGGAGAACAGGGACGCACCCGACCCCTGCTGTGAGTCACATCCAATTTAAGTGTGATCCCAGCCTAATATGTACTTATAGCCAATCTTTTTTTGTTTGGTTTTGGAAAAAGTAGGGAAGGAATAAACCACTGCCAGTTTTTTTTTTCTTAATACCATAGGGGAAATTTCTCCTTATGTCCTGTCCCAGAAACTCAACAGAAACTTAGAGGAAATCTTCCAAAGTAAGAGGAACTTCCCTCTTAACCCTGGTTCGCACTGTTGCCAATCTGATGCAGTTCTGATGCATTCCAGAGCGCATAGATTCGCATGTCAAGGGATGTCAAGGCATGTCAATAATATCTATGGAGGTCGTTCACACCTCTGCGCTCCAAACGCGAACTGATTTTTAAAAGAGTCCTGTGTGTGTTTGGTGCGATGCGGTGCGTTTTTGAGTCTCAAACAGCAGTGAAAATGCATAGGTGTTCATATGCAATGCGATTTCAGTGTGACATGCACCTATTTCTAATGTCACAAAATTAGCCAGAACAGAAATCGCCGCTGTGTAAAATCACAGCTGACTCACACCGCACCTGCTCCTGAAATCGCATTGAAATTGCACCACATCAGTGTGAACCAGGGCTCAGTTGTACTCGAAACAAGTGTCCCTACTTACCTCTTGTTCTTGAGGACAACTTCGGTTTTCCTCTCACTTTCTTTTTCAATGACACATACAGCAATCAAACCTTGGCAGATAGTCTAAGACCCCATACAACTTTTGTTGTCTGATTTCCTTCAGATTTCCCAATATTATGTAGTGCAAGGGCCTCCCTGATTGCATACAAATTGAAACTCTTAAGGCCCATACACGCGGTACAATTAACGGCCTAAAATTGTTGTACGACAACCTGTCGTCCGATAATCCGACCGTTAGTATGCTCCAATTGGCAGCCGATTTTGAATTATTGTCCAACAGAAGTTGTGTGAGAAGACTAAAAAAGTTCTGATTTTCGGCTCGTGTGTACAGAAGTAGGACAAACAAAAGTTGTAAGTACAAACACGCATGTTCAGAACCCAGGAAGGACCCGGAAGTGTTCGGTCGTGTAACCCTGCGTTTGTAATTCACATTCAACAGAACTTCCTCTTTATACGCTCGTAGCATGTCACTACGTTCGCATTTGTCGAACGATAACTTTACTCCCATCAGTACGCTAGACAAAATCACGGACAGACGGTTTTGGGAAAAGTTGGACGTGCGGTCGTACGATAATCGCATCGCGTGTACGAGGCTTTAAGGTTTGACCGCATATTATATGGTTTTGGTAAATCTGAAGGAAAAAATCTACAGAAAATTGTATAGTGTGTATCCAGCTTTACTTTTCCTTAGGCTCAGTTCACACCTATGCGTTTTTTGGTGGAAAGGGTCAGGGACTTTTTTAAACGCAAAACGGTGCTTTTTTGGTATTTCGGTTCAATAGACGTCAACAGGGATGGTGCAAGGATTTTTGACACCCTAGGCGAAACCTCATGTTGCCGCCCCCCTTGGCTTTACCCCTGGCGCCAGCTCCTTTTCCCTGTCCAGCCTGATCAGCACCAATCAAATGCAGCCTGATCAGCACCAATCAAATGTAGCCTCACTAGTGCCCATCGAATACAGCTTCACCAACGCCAATCAATACAGCCTCACCAGTGCCCATCGAATACATCTTCACCAACGCCAATGAATACAGCCTCACCTGTGCCCATCAAATACAGCTTCACCAGCGTCAATCAATACAGCCAAACCTATGCCCATCAAATACAGCTTCACCTGTGCCCATCAATTACAGTTTCACCTGTGCCCATCAGCCTCACGGGGGGTGGGGGCGGAGGAGGGGTAGTATTTGGCAGATCAGTCACTATTTCTATATACATTTGCAAATGGCATGGGATAATACAATCTCATTATCTCAGTCAGACAGTGTCAGTTTTTACACGAATCAATGCAGAGCAGCCAGTGACAGATCAACAGTGGCCAGGCGCCCCTAGGCGGCAGTGCGCCCTAGGCGGCCGCCTACTCTGCCTAGTGGTAGAGCCGGCCCTGGACGTCAATGGAGAAAAACATGTAGTACTTTTTTTTTTTCTGTGATTTGCATTTTTTTTATCTGCCCCACAACAAAATTGTCCAAAAAACCGCAGCAAAATTGCACGTGCGGAACACATAGCAAAAAGCACTGCAGAAATGACCAAAAGCAAGCTTCATAGGTGTGAATCGAGCCTTTCTCTAGCCAAAAATTTGGTTTTGCCAAGGGATTCATTTTAAATACTTGAGTTACTGACCTGGAACATGTATGCAAGAAAGGAATATTGACTTTCCTCTTTTCCCCTTTTTTAAAATGCAGGTGCAGCTGTGCATAGATCAATTCACATTAGCCCTACCCCAATAGAGCTTACACTCTATAGGACCAGTTTGGTTAGAACATATTAAAGGAGAAGTATAGCCCAAGCTTGTTTAGCTGTACTTCTATGGATCACAGGAGTGCAATCAGCTTTGCACTCCTGTGACCCGTTTTCAGCAGAGAGTGGACTGAAGTCCACTCTCTGCTGACGTCACCAATGTCAGTTCAGGCACCACGTCATCCTGACAATAGAGTATGGATCCGCTAGGTGCCTGGACTGACACCCGTCTCAGCGCCTCCACGAGCCACTGAGTGCCTGAGACGGCGTCTCTGCCCCTCCACAGCTCATCGCTCCAGTGAGCGAGGAGGGAGATGAGCAGAGAGCTGTGACTGACAGTCTGTAGCTCTCTGCTCAGGGAGCTGTAAAAACCGAGCGATCGGCGGTGTTTTGATTGCTCGGTTTTCAGTGCAGAAGCATGCTGCATCCACCTAGGTAAGGGGAAAAAAAAAACATACTTCCCTTTTAAATCTACCATTTATGGGGGGTGAGGAAGGGGTGCACAAGCAACATTAGAGAAAAGCCACAACGACTAGGTAGCACAAAATACAAACTCCATGTCCTAGTGGGAACTGAGCCCAGGTTTTTGGAACTTTTAGGCTACATTCACACCTGAGCTTGTCGTTTTCAGACAGAACGTCACGTGATTTCTCCGCAATTTTGCCACGATTTTTACAACGATTTGCCGTGATTTTGCACAGGCCAAAAGGTCACCAATGTAAAAAAGCAGTAAAACGCCCAAATCTGCCTGAACAAAATACTTCCAGAACTTCTTTGAGCTTCAGGCATGTTCAGGCTTTTGGCTTCAGGCATGTTTGAGTGGAGATGTGAACCATCTCCATAGTGAACCATTGATTTTTTCCCCTCCAGTGTTTTGTATCTTCAGGCTTCAAGCTACAAAATGCTCAGGTATGAATGCAGCCTAAGACCTCATTCACACCTGAGCATTTTGTAGCTTGAATATGCTTGAAGCCTGAAGCTACAAAACGCTGGAGGGGAAAAAAATCAATGATTCTCTATGGAGATGGTTCAGATCTCCACTCAAAACAGCCTGAAGCCAAACGACTAAAGCTCAAAGAAGTTCTGAAAGTATTTTTGTCGTGCGAATCAGGCAAATTTGGCCATTTGTATTCCCATAGGAATGAATGGAAATGCGTGATTTGGGCTTTTGCGCGCATTGTCGCGCGTGTTTGGGCAATTTTCTGCTGAAATAAAAGCTGAACTACCTAGCAACAAATGATGCAATAGATATAGTATTCTCTATTGGCTAATTCAAAAACACCAACGCCCAAAAATGCTGCATACAAACCCGCAAAAACGAGCCAAAGTCGCGCGACAAACTGCCGGAAAAAAGCTCAAAAACCGATAGGCGGACCTGATCGGACCTTGCAGTCTCCCCTATGGAAATGTCTGCTGACATCCGCTGCTATCCGATCCGACCCTGCCCACAAAATCCAGATTGATGTTGGTCCTATTTTCCATCCGTCTGGCAGATCGAATCAGATATAATCAGATGAAAACAGACAGGCAGTCCGTTTCCATCCGATTTCCCCATAGAGGAGGGTGGGACTGTGTCCTTGTCTGCTCTGCACAGTGAGTGGAGACAGACCTGTCATCCACCTGCTCAGCAGGGATAAGCCGAGCGATCCCCCGCTGAGCAAACGGAATCTGTTGCACGGAGACACCCATGTGAAAGGGGCCTTAAGGCTTATATCTACCCATGGAGTTGACATGTATGATCTGAGAATTTCCTCGTTTACATGTAAAATGACCTGGTACACTAACGGCTGAAATAGTTATTATTGTCTGAGAGTTTTGCAGGATTTTACTAGAAAAAGTAACCAAAAAGCAGTGCCAATCCAGCAGTGAACATGTAACAATCTTTCTCCCATTCTGTCACCTGTCAGGCAGTGTCACCACAAATAAGGACATCTGTAAAACTACTATAGGGTAGACCTTAAAAGCAATTAAAAAGCCTACAAGTCCTGACTTGCAATTGTCATTCCAATTCATCCCAAAAGTGTATATACAATATCTCACAAAAGTGAGTACACCCCTCACATTTTTGTAAATATTTTATTCTATCTTTTCATGTGACAACACTGAAGAAATGACACTTTGCTACAATGTAAAGTAGTGAGTGTACAGCTTGTATAACAGGGTAAATTTGCTGTCCCCTCAAAATAACTCAACACACAGCCATTAATGTCTAAACCGCTGGCAACAAAAGTGAGTACACCCCTAAGTGAAAATGTCCAAATTGGGCCCAAAGTGTCAATATTTTGTGTGGCCACCATTATTTTCCAGCACTGCCTTAACCCTCTTGGGCATGGAGTTCACCAGAGCTTCACAGGTTGCCACTGTGGTCCTCTTCCACTCCTCCATGATGACATCACGGAGCTGGTGGATGTTAGAGACCTTGGTACGGGTTCTCCCAATTCCGTCACGACCTTTTATTACCACCGGTGTGTTTTATAACTGTGAAAC
>BLSH010386776.1:346044-362317 GCA_018402905.1 Glandirana rugosa | reverse complement strand
CATATGTGGGTACGACGACTAGGGACAACAGAAGTGTCCGGAGGCACCGATTTTTCAGAAATTGTATGGGCCGGGGGAAGACTTCCACACTAAGTAAGAAAGGTGGAGATCCAGTGAGACCCCCAAATGAATAATTTCCATCTCTCACGTTTTAGACCACGTCGAGACGTATGTTTGGTTAGTCGAAGGTCAAAAAAATCAGTTTCGAATTGGCTTGTTCGACTTCAATGTTCGACTAACCGATGGTATGTGTCGACGTGGTCTAAGACTCCCGAGGTCAAATTGGTGAACGGCTGGCGGCTAGTCGTAGACCGCCGCCGTTCCACCAAGCTATTGCGCCTAGCGGCAGTATACTGCCGCCGGCGCTCGCACCCGCTCCCTGGCCCTCCCCGAACACAGTGAGCGCGCGGGCGTGCCTCCGGCGGCGCGCGCGCTCACTAGGCGCGATCTCGCGGCCGCCGTCATATGACGGCGATCCGCGTTATCGAACCACCTTGCCGCCGCCAGATGCTGATCGGCGGTCGGCAAGTGGTTAAACTGGAGCCCTCAGAATCTGGTGCAGCTGTGTATGGTAGCCAATCAGCTTGTAACTTCAGCTTGTTCGGTTAAGCTTTGACTAAAAAAACTGGAAGCTGATTGGTTTGTATGCAGAGCTGCACCAGATTTTGCACTCTCTACCTTTAATAAGTAAACCCCCAGAGTGACCTAGAGGTGGAAAGAATGAATCACACCTTCAGAAGGGGGCCGGGTATGTTAAAGACTTTTTAGCCACGGAGGCCTGTGAAGACAACAGGGATCAGCAGCATGGGTGTATACCATGTAACTCTATATTTTTTATCTATATATAGCACAGAATTTGTTAACTCCTAAAAATTTTTGCATTAAGGCCCCTTTCACGCGGCCAATTTGTTGCAGCCTCTGGATTCCTGCGACAAGAATCTGCGGAATCCTGCTGCAGGAATGGTTATGCGATTAGCATGGGTCGCTCAGTCCATTTAAATGAATGGCAGGTTGACAGCGGCCGCTGCTGATTGCAGGCAACCGCACACAGAACAATTAGCTGTGGTTCAGTATATTGTAATTTATTGGAGTGAGGTGAAAGCACTTTTCTTGTGTCAGCTGCCACTAGATTTGACTATTTATTTTGGTATTTTTGCTGATTGATTTTCTCATTTTTTTATTATCATTATTTATTATTATTAATTTGTTACGTTCCATTCTTTTAGATGCGGCATTCTTTATTTCAGTTTAATTCGTAACTTTGGATACATTTGCATTCATTACATTCACTAACAGACAAATTTGAAAGGAAATTCCAATACCTATAATTTAATAGTTAGTTGTTATTAGTTAGTTAGTTATTATTTTTTAATTTTATTAATATTTGGATTTCGAATTTACGAACTTTCTAATTTACGAATTTATTCAAACTAATGAATTTCGATCAAAACGAATGACCTGGAAAAAAAAAAAACAATGAAACGAAAACAAACAATTTTTTTGGCAGTGCACATGTCTACTTTATGGGTATTTGCTTTTATAAGCATTTTCCCAAAACACTCCCACTGCTCACTTTTCACTATAATCAATGTACACTTGAAAACGCAGAATGCTCCTAAACGTGTGTTTAGGCATGTTTATGAATGTTTAGTGTGAAAACTTCTCTCAAAAATGCACTTGTGATGGGGTTTTTTTTTTTTTTTGCCTCTAAACTCTCCTCTTAAAATATGGCTCTAAAAGCATGGACACATCATATAACATTAAGCTGATTCTACAGGCAGTAGAAAAAAATGCAAAACTCTCGTAGAAGCAGCATTTATTTAAGCCCAGCGTGCACAGACCCTAAGGGGTTGATTTACTAAAGGCACATAGACTGTGCACTTTGCAAAGTGCAGTTGCTCCAGAGCTTAGTAAATGAGGTAAAGATTCTCTTTGCAAGGAAAATTAAAAAAACAGCATTTTTGTTTGGACATGATTGGATGATGGAAGTCAGCAGGGCTTCTGCTCATTTACTAAGCTCTGGAGCAACTGCACTTTGCAAAGCACACAGTCCATTTGCCTTTAGTAAATTAACCCCAAAATGTGTGCATATAAATAGCTCATCATGTATTTTATTTGTGTCTCTACGTAGGTGTCTGTTATATACCTGGTGTTCAATTCCAATGGAGAAGTCATCAGTACCAAGGTGAGTTATTCTGAGAGTGATATGTCCTAAAATGTAATTTAACATATTAGCCTGCATTAAAGTGGTTGTAAACCTTGCTACACCACTTGTACCTACAGGCAAGAATATAACAAGGCTTACATGTAGGTACCATGAATATCTCCTAAACTTGCACAGTTTAGGAGATATTCACTGTATCCGCTTGTGCCAACGTCATCAGCGCATGCGAACTGAAGAAACGGCCCGCTGGTACCATTTCTTCAGGGCCCGTGCCGTGACCGACGGCTCTCACGCGCATGTGCAGAAGTGGTGTCATCGGGGCTCCGGCCAATCACAGCTCCAGAGCCCACGAACCTGGAAGAAGCTCCGGGAAACATGTCGGCTGTCACAGCAGTGTGCGGGGACCGCTGCAACAGCTTCGAACTAAGGTATTGTGATGCATACTTGCTCATTATGCCTTTGTCTTGCAGGTTTTTTTATGTTTGTTTTCTTTTTAAGTTTACTGCCTCTTTAACGTATCTGAATTTTACAGTATCGGGATGTGCAGAACGTCTCTCTGGATAGGCACACTATCTAATAAAAAGATTTTTATAGGTTAAACTTGTTCTTCTTTCCTTGTCAAAATTTGTTGAAAAGGAACAGAGAAATTGGTCAAAGGAGATTTATAATGAGGTGGAACTGCCGAAACTGACACTTCCAATAAAATAATAAAAATATCAAATTTGACTTTATATCAAGCTCAGACGAGCCTTCTTTCAAGGGAAGAGACAGGTGATCTGCGAGATGAGTGGAGCAGAAAGTTTGCTCCCCATTACATAGGGCAGAGTGCTGGACGTATGCCCCCTGGTGGAAAATGGAAGTCCGACCTGTACACCAAGTGAGCTAGGATCAGAAATGAAGATGCAATAGTGATAAGACAGGTGACACTGTGAACTTTTTCTTCCAGCATGTTGGAAAAATCCTTAAAGTGGACCTGAAAAAAAGAAATGTGTGTTATGTTATAGGAGACATTTAATGTTCACCCTGAAAAAATATACCTTTTTGTATAGAATTCCTCTTAAAAAATGGTGCACTTCCTTGTGTGTGAAGGTGCCTAGGCACATCTGTGCCTACAGCCTCATAACTGTATGTCTGTAGTGTGAGATCTGAGGCTGCCTCTGACTGCTAGAGATTTGCAGATGCCACTACTGTGCTGCTCGGTGTTCTCCTTGCTGGAGACTCTGACTTGTGGAAGTAAAGCCCTGCTTCTAAAAAATGGCCACCTCCACACAGAAACCAGTACAGAACAAGACATTGTGGAACAAGAAGCTGCAGGGAAACCACAAACAATCCTGTCGACTAGCCCTCTGCCCTGTGCCTGCCTGCCTTAGGCACAGCGTTGAGTTCAGTTCCCATTTACCCTGACTTAATAGTAAACTCGCCAGTAGAAGCAGAGTTTCCTGACCTCTCAGACAGTAATTCCAGTGATGTATTACTTTAGGTTAAAGTATATGTATAGCCATTTTTTTATTTTTTTTTTCGGATAGAGTAGAGAGGAATTAAAACCCCTGCCAGTTTATTGCTTGCTGTTGGTGTACTATTGGGGAAATTCCCTCTCAAATCCTGTCCCAGAGAAGTAACAGGAACTTAACAATAATCTCCCAAAGTGAGGGGAATTCGCCTCCTAGACATTTGTCTCAGGAACAGGTGTCCAAGGATGTCCCCTCACTTCTTGTTACAGGGACTATTAATAGCATTTTGGATTTCCCATTACTTTCTTTCTCATTGACTATGGATGACAGTACAAAAAGATGGGTGAATCTCCCCAATGGAGGCACAGATCTCTAAAGAGTTATACAGTCTTAAGTCTTTTGCAGACTCTAACAGGTTTTCTTCTAAGATTGCCCTGTATTTAGCTCCATTTGTCTTCCCATCAACTCTGACCGGCTTCCCTGTCCCTGCTGAAGAAAAGCACCCCCACAACATGATGTTGCCACCACCATGTTTCACGGTGGGGTTGGTGTGTTCAGGGTGATGTGCAGTGTTCGTTTTCCGCCACACATAGCATTTTGCTTTTAGGCCAGAAAGTTAAATTTTGGTCTCATCTGACCAGAGCATCTTCTTCCACGTTTGCTGTGTCCCCCACATCCCTTTTCGCAAACTGCAAACAGGACTTCTCATGGCTCTCTTTCAACAATGGCTTTCTTCTTGCCACTCTTCCATAAAGGCCAGATTTGTGGAGTGCCCGACTAATAGTTGTCCTGTGGACAGATTCTCCCACCTGAGCTGTGGATCTCTACAGCTCCTCCAGAGTTATCATGGGCCTCTTGGCTGCTTCTCTGATTAATGCTCTCCTTGCCCGGCCTGTCAGTTTAGATGAACGGCCATGTCTTAGTAGGTTTGCAGTTGTGCCATACTCTTTCCATTTTTGGAAGATGGATTGAACAGTGCTCTGTGAGATCTTCAAAGCGTGGGATATTTTTTATAACCTAACCCTGCTTTAAACTTTTCCACAACTTTATCCCTGACCTGCCTGGCGTGTTCCTTGGCCTTCATGATGCTGTTTGTTCACTAAGGTTCTCTAACAAACCACTGAGGGCTTCACAGAACAGCTGTATTTATACTGAGATTAAATCACACACAGGTGGTATCTATTTACGAATTAGGTGATTTCTGAAGGCAATGGGTTTCACTAGATTTTAGTTAGAGGTATCAGAATAAAGGGGGCTGAATACAATGAATGCCACATTTTTCAGATATTTATTTGTAAAATATGTTGAAAACCATTTATCAATTATGTGCCACTTTGTGTTGGTCTATCACATAAAATCCCTATAAAATACATTTACAATTTGGTTGTAACATGAGAAAATGTGGAAAATTTCAAGGGGTATGAATACTTTTTCAAGGCACTGTAGTTCCTTAAATTTACTGCCAAATCCCGAAATACAAATATAGACCATAGAGAGAATGGCCCCGTTGGGACTTTTAAGGCAGTTTTGAAGTAGTGATACTGGTAAATTATGAAAAGATCAGCAAAACCTTATTACAAACAATAAAATCATGATCACAGTCACATCACAATGATTTTAAAAAACTATTATAGATAGCAGTACATTATGTAGACAAATACCCTATAGCTCATACACTTGGAACACTAGGCTGGTCTTGCATAATATATGAATGAGCCAGTGGGTGGGTGGAGGCAGGATGGATGATGCCTGAATTGTTGCGTCATTGGTGCCCACGACTACCCAATTTACCTTTATCACTATTTCAAAACTGCCTTAAAAGTCCCAACTGAGCCATTTTCTCTATGGTTTGCAATGGAGACACAAAAACTTGACAGGGGGTCCAACCAGGGCTCAATTTACACCTCAGGAGCCTCTACCCCTAAACCCCCTTTTCCTAGTACAAATCCTCCCCTCCTCCTAATACAAATCCTCTCCCCTAAATCCCCCTCCCAGCACAAATACCCCTTTCTAGTACAAATTGTCCCCCCAAATCCCCCTCCTAGTAGAAATCATCTTCCCCCAAATCCCCCCTCCCAGCACAAATCCTCTCCCCCCAAATCCCCCTCCTAGTACAAATCCCCCCCCCCAATCCCCCTTCCTAGCACAAATCCCCCGCCAAATTACCCTTCCCAGCACAAATATATGCCCCCCCCAAACTCTCCCCTCCTAGCACAAATCTTCCCCAATTCTACACGTCCCCCCCCCCCCCCATTCCTCCTCCTAGCACAAATTCCCCCCATTACCCTTCATTTCCCAGCATAAACAGCCCCCTCCCCCCAATTTTGCAGATTCTCTGTGGCCCACCATGAACATTGTACCCACCCCCGTAAGTCCACACAGGAGAAGTGTCAGTGAGGAGAGAGCTGGGATAACAGCACTCCTCCATACAGCAGATAACACAAGATCCTCTTAGATAGGACGGTACACAGCTTGATTACCCATCCCCTACTTTCTTCAAGGACTGCTCTTCTCCTGGAAATGTGGGTAGGGAGTGGGTAATCAAGCTATGTACCCATGTGATCTTAGAGTATCCTGTGTAACCCGCTGTATGGAGGAGTGCTCCACTGACAAGGGAGAGCACAGGAAGCCCACACCTCCTCCCAGCTCTCTTCTTGCTGACAATTCTGTTATCCGGACTTGCAGTGGACGTGGGTGCAATGTTCATGGGGGGGCGCAACTGAAATCTGGGAGGGTGCAGCCCACCCCAGCACCCCCCTAGATCCAGCCATGTACAGATGTGCGCCCCTCTAGGAAAGGCACCTGTAGGCACATGCCCCTGGGTCTAACCCTTCCTTATACTATCCAAGACTTAATAACAAGGTTTTACCTAGAGATACACTTTGCTCTTGTATTAATTTACATTATGTGTGCTTTCCTATGTATAGCCTTGTATTATATAATCCTATCTGTTCTTTTAAATACATCCAGTCTCATTCTTATGCCAATGAACAGAATGCAATCAAGTTTAAAAGCCATTTAAAAGGTGAGTAGTGATATTAAAAAAAAAAAAAAAAACATGGGAAAGAGGAGAATTGATAATGCTAAGATCTTTTTGAATGCTGGTTGCCTGGTTATTATGCTGTCCTTTCATTTTAATGCCTTTTCGCTGATGCCCTGTGCAGAAGGAACATATTGTGCTTATTCTGATGTCTTTGGCTTATTTTCTCCTAATTATATGGTTTGTGTTGTCAGGATTCCACTGGAATAGACCTTTCCCAATATTCAAAAGCCTTGTGCCCCAAAGATTTCCTTTAAATGGCAACCTGGAACCAAGCTGTTACTACATCATCCCGCAAGATGTCAGTGACACCCCTGTATCTAATATTTCATTGCATGGGTATGAGTCTGGAGACGGAGTGCACAAGTCAGGTGGGTATGACAGTTTGTGGTATGGGAAGAAGAATCCTGTAGTGACAAGCAATTTTAGTGTTTGGTTGTTGCTACAAAGTTAAGCCCCGTACACACGATTCGACGATCGCACTTACGATCGCGTCGAATCGTATGTTGGCTGTTGTATGCAGTATACTGACTGTACTACACGACCGTACGTCCGGGGAAAGAACGTTCAGGTGATTGTAATTAGCATCCAGCCGTTCCTGACTTTGGGCATGCGTGTTTTGCACAATACAACTTGGTTGTACCAACTGCTCTGTACACACGATACAACGGTTGTATGAGAGCTTGTTGGTACAACCAAGTTTTCTAGTCTGCTCATACAACTCCCTTGTACGACCGGCGTATGTTCGACTGTTCAAATCGCGCATACGAATGATCGATATCGCATACAACAGTCGTGAGTACGACCTGTTGTATGCGATCGTCGAACCGTGTGTACGGGGCTTTAGTCTTTCTCTAGCCATATTTTTATTTAGCTTTGAATGAAGTAGGGAAATGTCAGAACCTCTGTCAGATGTTTACTGCTATCCGGGGTTCCATTAGATTTCCCCTTTACTTCCTGTGCTACTGACAACAGTTTAGCAGGCAGAAAATGAGGGGAACTCTCCAATAGCAATGTGAATATTTAAAAAAAAAAATGCTTTCTTCACTAGAGTGAGGAAGGCTAGAACCCCTGTTATGTTTTTATTTATCTAGGTCCCTGTTGCTGATTTTCCCTCATATCCTGTGTGGTGAAACCGTTATCAGCAGGACAGGAATTGAAGTGAAATCTCTGTCCAAACCCCGGACAACAGTAAAACTTGACATCCTTCCATACTCAATGCAAAACTATTAAACTAGAGTTTTTGATTCGTACGTACACTTTATCTTTCTAAGTTTCACTCAAAAATCTGAAACACCAAAGACATTACTTGCTCAAAACAACCAGTCAGATGCGTGAAAACATTCTCGAGCTTGAATTTAAAAGCCAATAATGGTAATCTGGTTGGCTACTTTGAACAACATGTACCCTTTCATTTCCACATGTCTTTTCACCAGAATTGGCCATTTGTTCTGTGAACTGGATTTACGGTAGATACTTGATGACCTTGTACTTTTATTGTATTTATAGTGAAAGGCCCTTTTACAGCTTTGTACAGCGATGGAAAGCTTTCCAGGTATGAGGCACATTCAATTAATTTCTTTCTTGGTGGATTCCTAAGAATATGGAACAAACACACTTGTTCTCTTGATAAATATATATCTATTCCCATTTTCTTGTTTAGTTCTGGAAGCCTGTGGGCCGGAGACTCACCCCTGGAAAGAGATACTGCAAGCTCTGTGCTGGCAGGGGCAGTTGTAAGGCATGATATATCTCCCCTATCTGTGGGAATAAGCGGATCTGCTCCACCTCTAGCACCCAATGATATGGAAGTTCTGAGCAATCTGTATGGATCTGGTAAGAAAACTATCATTACTACAAGTCAAAACACAGTAGAGTAAGGTGACCAGGCACTGGCAGCCCCACGATCGGATCCGCTTCCCCTCTGTGCCTGCTGCTGGACACTATCAGCTGAGCCCAGCTGCCTTTCTCTGCCTGTCACCACCACTGCCCACCTCACAGCCTCTCTTCAGGCCCCCGCTACTACTGGGTGGGTAACGGAACTGAGCAGAGGAAGATTACTCCGCTAGGGAAGGCAAGGAAGGCTGGCAGCTGGCCAGGACTTGAGCCAAGGCAGAAGAACATGCAAGCGGGAATTACGGGCCCCCCCCCCCCCAAGCTAGTAGGAGCAGCAGAGCGGCGGTGTGTAATTCAGAATTTTATTTTTAATTCTGCACTGACTGTCTTTGAAATGGCTTGGGCCCCTGTTGAAATACAATCAGGGGACAAAACCGGGGACAGATTTGGTCCGGGGACAGTGTCCTCAATCCAGGGACTGTCCCCTGAAACCGGGGACGTCTGGTCACCCTACAGTTGAGCCTTCCTAATGTTGAAATCCAGGAAGATTTAAAAGACACAAATTAATTCAGTTCTCTGTTTATTAATACAACTTTACCAATTGAGTCCCAAGCCCTATTGTAAACAGCAAAGGGACAGAGCCTAATTGTCCCCAGTGCCACTTTACAATAGCACCCGGACTTAGCTTCACCCCCACTTCCTGTCAGTACAAAGGCTCCAGGGAGGATCTGGATCAGGTCAGTGGGAACATGAAAAAGTTTAAGAATATGTCTATTTATATATCTATATACACAGCAGGTAAAATAAGTATTGAACACGTCACCATTTTTCTAGGTCCTATTGAAATTAAATTTTCACCACGTGTCGTTAACAACCCTAGCAATCCATACATACAAAGAGACCAAAACAAGTAAGTTCAGAAATTAAGTTGTGTAATAAAATGGAATGCAAAAGTATTGCACATGGTAAGTGAAATTTATTTAAAGCGGAGTTCCACCCAAAAGTGGAACTTTCACTCGTCGGATCCCCCCCCCCAGGGGGGGGATACCTGTCTTTGACAGGTGTCCTTTTCTCTACATCTGGGAGCCTGGACATCAGCAGCCCTCCTCCTCTGCCGCCGCTGGGCCAGTGAGAAAGCACAGTGGCGGCTTGCACATGCGAAGTAGGGGCCCAGCCGTGAAGCTGAAAGGCTACACTTCCGGGTTCCCTTACCCTCAATGGCAGCGGCAGCACTCGACCAGCCGATCCGAAGTTCAGCGGCGGTGCCGACATCGCTGGACTCCAGGACAGGTAAATGTCCTAATGTTAAAAGTCAGCAGCTACTGTGTAGCTGCTGACTTAATTTTTAAAGCGGTTGCATACCTGTATAAAAAAAAAAAAAACCTGTAAGAGAAAAGCATAATGAGCTAGTATGCACTGCATACTAGCTCATTATGAAATGCTTACCTCAGAACGAAGCTCCGACGGGTCTGCTCGGTCCCCGCAGAGGGAGCCGACATGTTCCCTCTGCCCGGTCTGCTCGGTCCCCGCAGAGGGATCCTTCAGAGTACGCGGCTCCGGCGCTGTGAGTGGCCGGAGACGTCACTCCCATGCATGTGCGCTGGAGCCCGTCTTTCCGGCAAGGTAGGTAAAATTAAAAAAATTGGGTAGACAACTGCTTTAAAGGGGCGGCGGACATCCACTTTAATACTTTGTAAATAATCCTTTATCGGTAATAACAGCTTCAAGACACCTCCTGTATGGAGAAACTAGTCGCATGCATTGTTCTGATGTGATTTTGGCCCATTCTTCCACACAAACAATCTTCAAATCTTAAAGGTTCCGTGGGCCTCTTCTATGAACTCTATTTAGTTCTCTCCATAGATTCTCTATTGGATTCAAGTCAGGTGATTGGCTGGGCCATTCTAGAAGCTTTGTTTTCTTTCTTTGAACCCGATTGAGAGTTTTCTTGGCTTTATGTTTGGGATCATTTTCTTGCTGAAATGGTCACCCTCGTTTCATCTTCATCATCCTGGTAGACGGCAGCAGATTTGAATGTCAAGAATGTATTGGTACATTTTTCCATTCATCCTTCCTTCAATGATATGAAGCTTGCCAGTACCATATGCTGAAAAACAGACCCACACCTTGATGTTCCCACCTTCAAACTTCACTGTTGGTATGGGGGGTGTTTTTGGGGTGATGTGCAGTGCCATTTGACCTCCAAATATGGTGTGTATTTTAACATCCAAAGAGTTCAATTTTGGTCTCATCTCACCAGACTATATTCTCCCAGTATCGCACAGGCTTATTTAAAGGTTGTGAAGCAAATTTCAAACGAGCTGCAACATACTTTTTCTACTGCAATGGAACCTTGCATAGTGAGTGTGCATACAGACCATGGTGGTTAAGTGCATGTGTAACTTATTGTTTTCTTTGAAACAATTGCACCTGCTAATTCCAAGTCTTTCTGAAGCTCTCCACTTCCGGATTATGGCCCCAACAGTGCTCACTGGAACAGTCAGAAGTTTACAAATCCTTCTGTAACCAATGCCATCAGTAATAAGGTTGCAAAGGTCTTGAGAGAGCTCTTTGCTTTTATCCATCATGAGATGTTTCTTGTGCAACACCTTGGTAATGAGACACCTTTTTATAGGCCATCAGTTGAGACTGAACCAGCTGATATTAATTTGCGCTGACAAGGGGCAGGATTGCTTTCTCATTACTGATAGATTTCAATTGGTGTCTTGGCTATCCATGCCTTTTTTGTATCTCCCTTTCTTCATGTGTTCAATACTTTCTCCCTGTGTCATTCCATTTTATTACACATTACTGTCGTGGTGAAAATGTCGTGTCAATAGCACCTTTAGAAATATATTTACCTAGAAAAATGTTGACACCATATACAGTTACCGGAATACAATATTTTTGCCTATAGCAAACCTTTAAATTGTCTTTACTAAAAACTGTTGACAGCCATAATATTAAACAAGATTCATATCTCCAATTTCTTTGCATTTTCTTTTCATAATTGCCACTAATCTGATTGTCTCAGTAACATCTCAAGGAAATTATGTGCGGTGGAGGCAGAAGGACACATCTTCAGCACCTTTGGACAGAGAAAATTATGCAGGGAGCCGCAGAGACAAGGATGGGACAGCGAGTATGAGAAACGTGAAAGGAGAAATCTCTTTCCCAGCTGTGACAAACTCCTCAGAAGCCAAGGTCATTGGAACAGATGAAGAAATATTTCTCCATCCCACCACTGCCACAAAGATTCGGTAATTTTTCCTTTAATCATTTTATAATAAATAATTGAGCAGAATCATATTATAGTTATACAAAGAGGTTACAGTTCTAGCACCCTGACCTGAAAAAGTATGATGCTGAACAGCCTTATTTAAAGGCTAAATTCACCATCAGCAGATCGGGGGTGCAATCTCCGGCTCCTGCAGACTTTTAGCATAGCTGTCTGCTCGTACCTTGTATGGGCAGGCAGTTACCTGAGAGCAGGAAGATCAATAGACTGTCAGATCGCTCATCAGCCCCCTCGCAGCTCATTGAGAACTACAAGCCGTCAGCCACAATGGCTGACTGTACTTATAGGCATGCATTCACAGGACACTGAGAATGAATAATGGGCCGTGTGGGTGGAGCCCCGCACAGCCACCCTGTTTTCAAATTATGACAGTGGATACGGGGAGAAGATTCCCCACCTGTTGTCACGGGGAAGGGGATAAGGGGGAAGAGGCTCCAGATGCTGGAACATGTTACTTGTTGCATCCCTAAAACAGGTGGAACATATAACATGTTCCAAAGGTAAACTTGTTCTTTAACCACTTGCCGACCGCCGATTGGCATTTGACGGCGACAGAGTGGCTCTTGTAGGCAAATCGCCGTCATATGACGGCGGCTGCCAGATCGCGCACAGTGAGCGTGCGCGCGCCGCCGGAGGCGCGCCCGCGCGCTCACTGTGTCCGGGGGGGCCAGGGAGCGGGTGCGGCGGAGTCGATCTCCGCCGGCCACCCGCGATGCCCCCCCCCGGAGTGAAAGAACGGAGGTCCGTGTAAGTAAACACGGACCTCCGTTCTGTGAAGGGGGAAGGGCTGTGATCACAGCCTTCCTGTATATGGAAGCTGTGACCACTTCCCTTCCCCAGCTAGGGCAGTCCCCCCACAGTTAGAACACGCCCAGGGAACATACTTAACCCTTAGAGCGCCCCCTGCAGGTTAACCCATTCACTGCCAATGGCATTTACACAGTAATCAGTGCATTTTTATAGCACCGATCGCTGTATAAATGCCAATGGTCCCAAAAAAGTGTCAAAATGTTCCGACATGTCCGCTGAAATATCGCAGTACCGCTAAAAATCGCAGATCGCCGCCATTACTAGTAAAAAAGAAAAAAAAAAAGAAAATCCCGAGAAATTAATTCTCATCGTCCGTAAACGCGACCACTTTTGCGCAAACCAATCGATAAACACCGATTGCGATTTTTTTTTTATCGCAAATATGAGGAAAAATATAAATTGGCCAAAACCGATGAAAAAAAAAAAGTTTTTTTATATTTTTATTTTGGATTTGTATTTTAGCAAAAAGTAAGAAATTTGTGTTTTTTTGCAAAATTGTCGCTCTTCTTTTGTTTATAGCGGCGATCAGAAATGACGCAGCGGTGATCAAATACCACCAAAAGAAAGCTCTATTTGTGGGAAAAAAAGGACGCAAATTTCGTTTGGGTACAACGTCGCACGACCGCGCAATTGTCAGTTAAAGCGACGCAGTGCCGAATCGCAAAAAGGGCTCCGGTCCTAAAGGGGGAAATCCTTCCGGGGCTGAAGTGGTTAAGGCCTTTTTCACATGGCGATATACACGTGGTCACCAGATTCCAGCTGCAAGAACCAGAATGTTCTTGCAGCTGGAATGACCGGGTCATGCGATTAGATGTGATTAGGGTCAGATGTCTGAGCCTGAACACAATCACCTGCGTCCAGGCTTGGACAGTGTTGGTTTAATAATAAATAATTTTACTGCATATAAAAAGTGCACATTTTTTCTGTAATTTGTCCTGTTTAGAATGACACTAAAATTATGATTCTGGTAAAAATCATTGCAAAGTTATATCTTAAGAATAATAACAAAACAAAAAAAAAGTTTAAATATTAATAATTAATAAAATAGAAACCAACACAAAAATCAGCAGAAAAATAATAGTTGAACAGAGAAGTAGACTAAGGGTTTAATTAGGGCTGATTTGTGTAGGGTTAATAAGTGGTTAAAGAGAGGAACATTTTATTTTAAAAAAATTTGCTTTAATTTACATCATCTGCAGATCTAAGTTTGTTTCTTTGATCTGCAGATTAATGAACAGATAGATACAAATGTAACAATATGTTACCTTATATTTTTGTATAATTGCGGTCTGGAGAAGTTTTTTAGGAACATTGATTCAGATTGCTTTTTTGACAGCTAGCTGCCGACCTCTTCTCCGAGTATACTGTAAGGCCTCATACACACAGGTGTTTTTTGACGACGGCGTTTTTATGCGTTTTTTGCAGCTCTCCGTGTTATTCAATGGCCCTCTAAAAACGCCGGCCTTTTTGAGCAGTAGAGGGCATCGGCGTTAGTGAGCTGTTTCTAGAACTCAGGACCAGTGCGCTCTGAGGCTGTAGCATTTTGGCTTTTTTTTTACGCCAATCGTCAAAACGCTCACTAATGCCATACCGACGTTTTTTGACGCCAACGTTTCTAGGTTGAAAAATAGCAGAGGACTGATTTTTTTTTTTAAAAAAACGCCTATTGGCGCCGACGCTCACTAACGCTTACTAACGCCGATGAAAAACGCTGATTTTTTCAAAACGTCGGACCTGACGTTTTGCCTATTTTTTTTCAGACGCCCGTGTGTATGAGGCCTAATGCCGACTATGATTGATTACAGTTGACAATTATGGTATACTGGGAGGGAGGGTCCCAAAAGCAGGACAGAGAGACTGGAACCATGCCCTGTGTATAATGATGTTTTTTTTTTGGGAGTATGTTGCATGTCCACACTTTCATTGCTTACTTTTTATTAGTGTAACTGTATTAAAGCTCAAATTTGATCTGCTCATATTTTGCCTACCTACATACCTACTGCTTATATTTTGCCTTCCTACATACCTAATGTTAGACCCAGTGACATAATCACTAGGTTTCTGTCATTCTCTATGCAATGCAATCAGACCATGGTTGGTGGGAAATGCTAGAGGGAGGCTGTACATAGCTTCCTGAAAACAGAAAGCTGTGGTAACACCCTCATGTAATACTGAACCTCCATGATCAAAAATCCAGGGAATGAAAGGGGCAGGCCAGGGGACAGTAGGGCTGAGGAGGAAGTGGCTAAATGACTATAAATTGCTAGATGATGCTTGAAGTCCCTCCTCTGAAAATAAAAAAAAGCAGCTGGCAGCAATACTATTTCCCCTTAAAGTGGAGTTCCACCCAAAAGTGGAACTTCCGCTCATTCGTCTCCTCCCCCCCTCCGGTGCCACATTTGGCACCTTTCGGGGGTAGCGGGTACCTGTCTCTGACAGTTCCCCACTTCCGGGAGACCAGGCCGCAGTGAATTACATCAGCAGCTCGGCCTCCCTCCTCCACCAGGCCAGTAGCAGAGCGCAGTGGTGCCTCACGCATGCGCAGTAGGGACCCGAACATGAAGTCGTAATGCTTCACTGACGAGTTCCCTTACGGGCAATGGCGGCAGCAGCACCCGACATCTGATGGAAACATTAGCTGCGGTGGCGACATCGCTGGACTCCAGGACAGGTAAGTGTCCTATTATTAAAAGTCAGCAGCTACAGTGTGTGTAACTGCTGGCTTTTAATTTTTGCAGGGGTGGGCAGACCTCCTCTTTAAGAGCTGTCCCCATGCACTAATTTCTTTCTACCACTAGATGTCCACTAGATTTACACTTTTACGTTTTATTCTCATGTCTCCTACAGGCACCTTCAGAATACATTACCAAAAATGGCGGCCTGCTCTCAAAAATCAAAGTCTTCCAGCAGCACCAGTGTTACACCTACCCAGAAGGGCAAAGGTCAATCTGCCAATGGGCTGCTTCAAAAAAAGAAGCTGGGAAGACCGATACGCCCCTGCTCACGGGAAGAACAAGGTGACAGGCAGTATCCTATGCTCCCAGTGAGCACCTGGAAAGATGTCCTGATTGGACTACAGCAAAGTGAAGGCGAGGCACCTGTAGGAGGTACTCCCTTGCACTTCAGGAACCAACTTGTTTCTACTGCACCAAAGGAAGACATATCAAAACACAGGACTAACAATTCTGGGAACACGTCCGTGAAACCAGGACATCGGGTCAGCCTGGCGCCACTTCCAAGACAAGCTCAAATTTCCCCCGACTCCAAATTGTGCTTGAATTATAGTTAGCTCGGTATTGCTTCCTGAGGCAGATAATGGGGTACCATTGCCATTGTTGTTTCAGAAGCACCCCCCCATTTAGAGCTAATGATCAATTACATATTTCCTATAGTGTTTATAACTTAATACAAGCTCACCCTTAAAAAATAATAATTCTCAATTTAGTACACAGATATGTAATTCGTCACCACTGATTTTACCTAATGCCAAAAACACACAGGCAGGCATAATTTAGTCTCAGCTTGTAAATGCCACGAGGCGGTAAGGATGCTTCAGTGGGCATGCAGCAGGCACTATGACCAGACACACCACAGAAGTCTGGTTCCCGCCTTAAAGGACAACTGTACATTTGGCATAAGTTGACCTTGAAGGCATGCGCGGGGGGGGGGGGGGG
>BLSH010386776.1:327306-341229 GCA_018402905.1 Glandirana rugosa | reverse complement strand
ATAAGAATCGTACTCGCTGCTCTCGTAGCCCCTCGAGAGACTCCGACTCAGACCCAGACCCAGACTAAGTAAAAGACTCATGCTGGGGAAGGATTCATCACCCAGAAGATGGCTTAGGTGTCTACTTCTCCTTCTACACGGGTGTTTTTCTTCTGCAAGGCCACTCCTCCGACGATGTTCGTGTCGTCACGGTAGGTGGAGGTCTCGTCACGGTAGATGGAGGTCTCGTCACGGTAGGTGGAGGTCTCGTCACGGTAGGTCCTCTGGTGACGGTTCGTGTTCACCCCACAGTTGAGTCGGGGTTTCACGGGTACGGTCGGAAGGAAAGGGAAGGCTGGCATGGGCACTTTGGGGCTGAGTTGACACCCCACTTGTGCTTGGCAGTGGTCTCCTGGATGGCACTGCTCTGGAGGTGGATGGCACTGCTCTGGAGGTAGATGGCACTGCTCTGGAGGTGGATGGCACTGCTGTGCTTGTAGCAGCCTCCTCACCGGAACGTCTTCTTTTTGTGGGCACATCTTCCTCTTCATCTGTGGATTCGGTAGAAGACCCACTACTTAGGAAGGGGTCGTACTCAGAAAATGAATCAGACCCAGACCCAGACTCAGCCTCAGAGAGCTCCCCGATGCTCTCGTCGCTCATGCTAAGAATACGATAAGCCTCCTCGGTGGTGAATAATTTTTTTTCCATACTGGTGGCTGTGTTGGATAGGGGCAATGCAGCTGCACTGATGAGCACGCACTGATGGGCACAGGTGGCACTGATGGGCACAGGTGGCACTGATGATCACTGTAGTGGAACTGATGAGCACTGTAGCGGCACTGATGGGCACAGGTGGCACTGATGGGCACAGGTGGCACTGATGGGCACAGGTGGCACTGATGATCACTGATGGGCACAGGTGGCACTGATGGGCACAGGTGGCACTGATGGGCACAGGTGGCACTAATGGGCACAGGTGGCACTAATGGGCACAGGTGGCACTGATTGGCACAGGAGGCACTGTAGTTGCACTGATAGCACAGGTGAGCGCTGTAGTGGCACTGATAGCACCGATAGGCACAGGCGGGCACCGATGGGCACAGAGGGCACCGATGGGCACAGGCGGGCACCGAAGGGCACAGGCGGCACTGATGGGCACAGTAGTGGTGCAGATTATCACTGTAGTGGCACTGATGGGCACAGGTGGCACTGATGGGCACAGGTGGCACTGATGGGCACTGTAGTGGCACTGATGTGGCTCTGTAGAGGCACTGATGGCACTGTAGGGCACTGATGTGGCACAGGTGGCACTGATGTGGCTCTGTAGCAGTACAGGCGGCACTGATGCGACTTTGTAGGTGCACAGATGGCACAGATGACCAAAGTGGGCAACAATGTGGCACTGTTGGGCACTGCTGGGCATAATAAAAATGTGATTTACTCACAGTAGATGGTTCAAACTCTCTCTCTCTCCTCACACGCTGCAGCGGTGTGAGGAGAGGAGGGAGATGAACCTTTGATGAACTTCCTCTATTTACATTGTGATCGCTCCATCATTGGATGGAGCGATCACGTGCTAAACGGTCGCCGCTATTTGGCCGTTTACCGCGATCTGTGTGCCGCCGGGTCCCCTGACCGACAGTCCCGTGTGCGCGCCCCGCAGGGCGCGCGGGACCCGCGATTCTGGGAGGACGTCAATAGACGTCCTCCCAGAATTAAGCAACCGCCCTGTAGACGTCTTTTGTCTATAGGGCGGTTGTTAACTGGTTAAAATGGGAAAAAGACCCTCTGAGATTTTGAAGGCAACCAAAAAAAGAAAAATGCATAACCATTTATATATAAAAAAACTTTTTATTACAAAACTCTAGAAAGACATAGCCTTGTTAAAAAGCCGCATGGCCATATTTAGGCCAAGATCCATTGTACACATCAATATGCAGTTGATACTTTGGCAATGTGACATATCTCTTTGGAGGGTTTGATATTCAGCAGATAGTTTGCTTGGGCATCATACATCCAACACATTTCTAGATTTCTTAATTAATCCCTTCTCCTCATGGATGATGAGATGCCTTTCAATTTATCAAAACATATTACCAATTCCCAAGATGACTGCCCATATCAACATCCACTTGCTTATGAGCAGGGGTGAATTCATGCAAGGATCATAAAGATTCCCATACCATGGAAAAGGGACTTGTAAAAATTACACAAGGCCCATTTTTCACTGCTGTTCATCCAAACCAATGTACAGATCTGCTCCTTACAGTACAGTGGAACCTCGGATTGCGAGCAAATCGGTTTACGAGCGTTTCGCAATACAAGCTATTTTATTTAAAAATCCTGACTCGGTTTGCAAGCGCTGTCTCGCAAGACAAGCCGGATTCAAGCCTCTGGTGTATGCAATGCCGTATGTGGCCAGAAGTGCGGGGGTGCTGGTGAGGCTCGGAGACACTCGGAGCCCCTGAAAGTGTCAACAGTTCCATAGTGTCTACAAGTGTCTTCGAGTGCCTCTGAGCCTCACCAGCGCCCCCGCACCTCTGGCCACAGATAGTACTGCATACCCCAGTGCCTCGCACCTCTGGCCACATACAGTACTGCATAAACAAGCAGTGGTTGTGGAACAAATCATCTGAGTTTCCTATGGGGAAACTTGCTTTGATATATGAGTGCTTTGGATTACAAGCATGCTTCTGGAACGAATTATGCTCGTAATCCGAGGTTCCACTGTACATCTCATATGATTGTGGACAAAAAATAAAATAATACAGAGGTGATCAAATACCAATAAAGAAAGCTCTATTTGTGGGAAAAAAGGACATCAATTTTATTTGGATACATTGACGCGTGACCACGCAATTGTCAGCTAAAGTAACGCAGTGCCGTATTACAAAAGACGGCTTGGTCATAAGGGGGGGGTGGGGAGGGTAAAACTTCTGGAGGTCAAGTGGTCAAACCGCAGCTGAATTCTCAGTGACTCGCCTACCTTCATACTTACATGCATAAAAGCAATGTGGCAGTATATCACGAATCGCCATTTATGAATGCCAATTTGTACAGGCTAGGGGGGTCCCTCAGTGTGGCCGTGGGTTGGGTGGACTCGATGTCCGCTGGCAACCCGCAATCGCCTACTACACAGGAAAAACATGTAAACATGGCGGTCCCCCCTTATGTCAGTGGTCATGACAGTGATCTACGGATCAGTCAGATCTGTCATGCCCCTGCCAGCCCAGCCCCTTCACAGTCAGAACACATCTAGGGAATACAGTTAACCCCTTGATTGCCCCCTGCAAGTTAACCCCTTCCCTGCCATTGACATTTACACAGTAATCAGTGTTTTTTTTTTTTTAGCTCTGATCGCTGTATAAATGTCATTGGTCCCAAAAAAGTGTCAAAAATGTCCGATCTGTCCGCCCCAATATTGCAGTCCCAATAAAAATCACAAATCGCTGCCATTACTAGTAAAAAAAAAAAAATTGTAAAAACCCCATAAATTAATTCTCATGGTTTGTAAACGCGGCAACATTTGCGCAAACCAATTAATATACGCCAATTGCGATTTTTTTTTTTACCACAAACATGTAGAAAAATACATATCGGCCAAAACTGATGAATAAATTTGTTTTTTTATTTTTTTTGCATATGTATTATAGCAAAATTGTTGCTCTTTTTTTGTTTAAAGCGGTGATCATAAGTGACGCAGAGGTGATCAAATACCACCAAAAGAAACCTCTATTTGTGGGAAAAAAGGGAATTCAATTTTGTTTGGGTACAACGTCGCACGACCGCGCAATTGTCAGTTAAAGCGACGCAGTGCCGAATCGCAAAAAGTTTTCTGGTCAGCAAGGGGTTAAATCCTTCCGGGGTTGAAATGGTTAAAGTATAACTGAAGCCAAAACATTTTTTTTTTACCATTTTGAATAGAGTAGGGAAGGGTTAAAACTCTTGTCAGTTTTGTTTTGTCTGTCTGTGTGTCCTTAGGGAGATTTCAAAGTGTTATCATCTATCAATCTGTCTCTTGTGATTTGCTCACATGTACAAGGCAGCATGTAAACATGGTCAGCTGACCAGGCCATGTGACTTCAAGGAAAAAGTCCATTAGGCAGCTCCAGGCATCAGAAGCTGCAGGTTCATACAGGCGGTGAGTGCTCTGCAACTTCTAGGACAACTTTATGTATCAAATGTTTTTCTTATGCATGGTTACCTTATTATTATTTGTGTGTTTTATATTATTAGTCCTGAAAACTCTCACACTACCACAGGGCCGGTTTTCTATCGTAACGCTGAGAGCTGAAGGCTTGTAATAGATATTAACCCTTTCATTACTGCCTTCCCAGAGTGACTTGGTTAACACAAAGCTGGTTAATTCACTAAAGGAGCAGCGGCAGTTTACTTTTCAAAACAAATGTTGGTAAATAAGGTGACGTTATTTTCTTTAACCCCTCGTATAACTAAAGGCAAACTTTTTTTTAGTTGTGTTTAGAGTGGAGAGGAATTAGAACACCCGTCAGTTTTTATTGCTCGCTGTGCTTCCGTTGGGGAGATTCGCATTCTCGATTTGTCCTGTTTACCGTTATCATCAAAAGTGAAAGTAAAAGGGGAAAAAAAAGTTTTACCTCTTAGTTCAACTTTAATGATAAAAAAAAAACAACAAATCTTAACACCTGAACAATAGGTATGCAACGTTTACACGTGTTAGTAAAACCGTACAGTTCTTTGCTTCGTGTATACAGGTGAATTATTGTTTGTTTTGTTGTGGATTTCTCTTGATGTGTTTTTATTAAAGGAAAACTGGCCCAAAATAGTAAAAAAAAAAAATTTTTAAATTACCTATCGTTTAAAAAAAAAAAAAAAATCCAAAATAAATTCTCTACCCTGACGTGCATGGGGATAGCACATATGTATGCACTATTTTTTGTTTATACCCGTAGTAGGGCTCAAAAACAATAGTGCGCCTTTTTTTTCTACCTAAAGCAAACTCGCACTAAGGGCCGGTTCACACTTAGGCGACAAGTCGCCTGACAAGTCGCCTCAATGCAGTGCAATTGAACTGTTCTAACAGGAGCAAGTCGCTTCGCTCCGCTTAGAAAAAAAGTTCCTGCACTATTTTCGGGGCGACCTCAGAGCGACTTGCATTGACTTTTATGATAGAAGTCTCCTGCAAGCCGTGCTGAGGTCGCTTTGAGCGGGGCGACTCGATTCGCCCTGCAAGTCGCACCGCTTCAAGTGTGAACCGGCCCTTAGGCCTTTTTCACATGGCTGTTTAGCCGCATATATCAGATTGCAGCCGCAAGAATCAGCACATTCATGCAACTGGTATGACAGGTGCATGCGAATAGCAGCGACACCTACGTAAACTATTTACAGACTTAAACTGGCCATACATTATACTATTTCTTGTTCAATTTCCTTTAGATTTATGTTCAATTATGTAGGGCCGTCCTAATTGCATATAAATTGTTTAGACCTCATATTATATGGTTTTGGTAAATCTAAAAAGGCTGTTCACCAAGCGGGTACCTGCAGTTAAGGAAAGATTTCCAAGTCAGCCGCTGTCATCCTGTAATTAGTTTATATGGGCTGAGTGGCAGCTTGGGCACTGCATTCGTGGAGCAGTCCTGGGCACTTGAATGGGCTTCGTTTGGTGGGAGTACCACCTGCCAAATGAGCAGGTTATATAATTCTTGCCATGCTGCAATTGCAGTGTATTGACATGCCTGCCAGCCTTGTTTTATTTGCAGCTGGGCAGTCAGGGGTAAAATCATGGCTCGTTTTTAATGCCCCCCAGCCGTCCCTGTAAACAATTTTAACCTTGATCAAGCCCTGATCTAGCTACTTTATCCTAATTTCTTTTTTATTTTAACGACTTGCCAACCAGCCGCCATGGTTTGACGGCGGCAGGTCGGCTCTCATGCGCAAATCGCCGTAGCTGTACGGCGGTTTGTGCACCAGTGATAGGGAGCGACCCTGGGGTGACCCGCGATCGCCTATTACAGAGGCAGAACGGGGAGCTGCCAATGTAAACAAGGCATATCCCCGTTATTCCAGGGGACATGGCAGAGATCTACTATTCCCAGTAATTGGGAACAGTGAGATTTGCCATGTCCCTGCCAGCCCAGCCCCCACACAGTTAGAACACACTGAGGGAACACAGTTAATCCCTTGATTGCCCCCTAGAGTTTAACCCCTTCCCTGCCAGTGTGATTTTTACAATGATCACTGCATTTTTATAGCATTGGTCAATGTAATAATGTCAGTGGTCCCCCAAAAAGTGTCATTTGGGGTCAGATGCGTCCGTTGCAATGTCGTAGTCGCATTAAAAATTGCAGATCGTGGCCATTACTAGTAAAAAAAATAAATAAAAGTCCCTAAATCTATCCCATAGTTTGTAGACGTGAAAACTTTTGTGCACACGAATCAATATATGCCTATTGCGATTTTATTTTACCAAAAATATGTAGAAGAATATATATGGGCCAAAACTGATGAATAAATTTGTTTTTTTATACTTTTTTTTGGATATGTATTATAGCAAAAAGTAAAAAAATGGTTTTGTTTTTTTCAAAATTGTCTGTCTTTTTTTGTTTATAGCGCAAAAAATAATACATTTGTGGGGTAAAAGGATGTCAATTTTGTTTGGGTACAACGTCGCACAACCGCGCATTTGTCAGTTAAAGCGGCGCAGTGCCGTATTGCAAAAAATGGCCTGGTTATTAAGGAGGCAAATCCTTCCGGGGCTGAAGGGGTTAACAGACTTTGATTTCACTGAGTTCTCCTCTACAGAGGAGAAAAAGACACAGAATGTATCACAGTGAGATCATGTGATCAGGAGTCGCTCCTCACAGCTCCCAATCATTAGTCTGAGACCAGCAACTGTCGTTGATAGCTCAGCCTCCATGTCAGGGATGCAGGATTGAGCGTGGTCCCACCACAAAAACATGACACAGCCCTAGTTTAAAATGCTAGAATCCACTCTATTACATTATTATATAATGTAAACTGTGTATGTTTCTCTAATATAATTGTGCTAAATACCGCTGCTCTCCTCCTCTTCTCCCAACTGTCAGTGGGGGATCTCAGGGCCCCCCTCCTGCAGTGCTCGGAGCAGGGAAGATAGCTCCGGCAGGTCATGGAAGCGCCCAGCGGTGCTATAAGAAGGTATTTGGCACATATTACAGAAACATACACAGTTTACATTATATAATACTGTATTAGAGTGAATTTTAGCATTTTATAAGTACTTTTACTCAGCTCCACTGGGGATTCCTGACAGGCAGGGAGGGAGAGGGGGAGAGAAGACAGCACATGACATAAGACCTACCCTGAAAATAAGCCCTACTGTGTCTTTTGTTGGAAAAATTAACCACTTACGGACCGCCCACTGTTATTATACGGCAGTACTTTGCCGTTGAATACCGTTATTATGGTAGCAGACAGCTACCATAACCCCATTTTTTTTTTAAACCGCGGACGGCCCGCTTTCAGATAAAAGTGGTCTCTGCGGCAGATTCGCCACAAGATTACTTTAATCGGGCCCCCCGCTACTTTTCTGTTGTCTCCGCCGCTTACAGGACCCGCCGGTAGCGGCAGAGACAATCCGATGCTGTTCCCTCAATGCCTGGATGCCAAGTGAGCTGAAGATGGTGCCCACTCGGCTCAGCAATGTCAAACGTTACTTCCGCCCGATGCTCTTAAAGGAGAAAAATTATCATCATTTTTTTCAAATGACATTTCATTTTTTTTTTTTTTTTTGCATTCAAGTGCAAATATGAGATCGGAGGTCTTTTTGACTCCAGATCTCATATTTAAGAGGTCCTGTCATGCTTTTTTCTATTAAAAGGAATGTTTATATTTCTTGTAATAGGAATAAAAGTGATCTTTTTTTTTTTTTAAAGGACAGTGTAAAAATAAAGTAAAATAAATAAGAAAAACAAAAATTTAAAGCGCTCCGTCCCGCTGAGCTTGTGCGCAGAAGTGAATGCATATGTAAGTCAACCATATGAAAATTGTGTTCAAACCACACATGTGAGGTATCGCCGCGATCGTTACAGTGAGAGCAATAATTTTAGCAGTAGACCTCCTCTGTAACTCAAAACTAGTAAACTGTAGAAATTTTTAAACGTCGCCGATGGAGATTTTTAAGTGCCAAAGTTTGTCGCCATTCCACTAGCGGGTACAAGTTTGAAGCATGACATGTTGGGTATCAATTTACTCATCTTAACATTATCTTTCACAATATGGAAAAAAATTGGGCTAACTTTACTGTTGTCTTATTTTTTAACTCAAAAAGTGAATTAAAAAAAAGGCGCTTGTAAAACCGCTGCGCAAATACGGTGTGACATAAAGTATAGAGTATTTTCTGGGGTGTTAGAAAAAAAATATATATAATGTTTTTGGGTTTTAAGTAATTTTCTAGCAAAAAAAAATGATTTTAACTTGTAAACACCGACTCTCAAAAAGAGGCTCGGTCCTTAGGTGGTTGATATAAGACCCGGGCTTATTTTCGGGTAAATACGGTATGTGTTACATCAGTGGAAGGGGATTAAATACTCAACCATGTGAAAGAGGAATTAAAAAAAACAGAATTAATGCTAGCACATGATCGCATATTCAATGTGAGAATACGGCTTCCTCTTATTTTCTAACCTTTAACAAGTACAAAGCGTCTCCTCTTGAGTAAATCAGTCCAACGGGTACAGCTACCTATGAGGTTTTGAATCCATCTGTAGGACAAGATGACCCTTTTTGACAGTTTTCTCAGTTACTATTATTTATTTAGGGTGTCTATCTTCCTTTTTAATGGCATATTTTTAATGTCAGTAAAACGCACAGCCAACTCCAGACAAAACTTTTTTTTTTTTTTTTAATTTGATTAGACTTAGGGGGGGATTCTGTTTTATTGCTGTCTGTGTCCCCTGTTGGGGAGATTTCACCTCATTATTCCTGTCTGACCCCATTTGGGAGATATCACATCGCTTTTCCTATGTGATCCCGTTGGGGAGATTTTACCTTACTGTTACTTTCAATGACCCTGTTAGGACATTTCATCTTGCTATTCCTCTCCATGGCCCCGTTGGGAGATTTCACTTCACTATTGCTGTCTGTGACCCCATTGAGGAGATTTTACCTCACTATTTCTGTCTGTGACCCCCACCTCCCTATTCTTCTACATTATCCCACTTGGAAAACTTTACTCTTTATTGCTTTCCGAGACTCCATTGGGGAGATTTTAAAATGGGTTTAAAGGCTTAAGGTTTTTCCCCTATGCATTAAGGTGAACAACCTTCTGTGCTGCAGCTGCCCCCCAGACCCCCCCTTTCCTTACCTAAGTCGATCAAATCTGGTGATGCAGGGGACGGGGCCGACTTCCGCTGTCAGTGACAATAGATGCAGCGGTGGGACTTGGGAGCGAGCACGCATGGGCACCTGATGAAGAGGAGGGGCCTGGAGCACCAGCGGGGGACCCCAGAAGGAAGAGGATCGAAGCTGCTCTGTGCAAAACCATTGCACGGAGCAGGTAAGTTTAGGCATGTTTGTTTTTTGTTTTTTTTTAAAAAAATAAGTTTTATAACCACTTTAACTTTGTGTTTCTTTCCGTGACACGGTTGGGAGGATTTCAACTTGCTTTTCCTGTCCATAAACTTGTTAGGAAGATGTCAACTCGCTGTTCCTGTCTGTGACCCCTGTTGGAGATATTTTACCTCACTGTTCCTGTCTCTGATCCCATTAGGGAGATACAGGGCTTTTTTTCAGCTGGAACTTGGTGAAACTCAGTTTCACCACCTCTGGCTCAGGCCCTCTGCTCCCTGCTCATCATTATTACTTGAAAACCCAGAAGTCCAGCTTTTGTGTTTACAAGTGATAGTTTGTCTCCCAAAGGCTCCCACAGATCTGATCTCCTGAATGGCTCCTGAGTGCAGGAGGGGGAGATGCAGGTGCCCGGGGTGCAGATGCCAACACCCCCATTGGATGATCTCCCTGCAAGTGGGAGAGCCAGAGCCAACTACAGTGTGCGGGGAGGCACTAGAGCCAACTGGGTGCTTTAGCTTAATATAGCAACAAAAGAAAGATATGTCGAAGATGGTGGAGCTTTTAAGGAGGTGGGGAAAAGATGGGGGCAGTGGAAGGGGATGTTGCATGCAGAGGTCAGAGCTGAAGAGAGGTGAAAATGAGATGTGGATGAGGGATGCAGAGGTAAGCAGCTTTGGAAGAGGGCTGAACTCTGCACTCTGCGTGCAGTGCACCCCTAAACTCTGTATGCAGCGTACCCCTGAACTCTGTACTCTGTATACAGTGCATTCCTGTACTCTGTATGCAGCGTACCCCTGAACTCTGCTCTATTTACATAGCGCACCCATGAACTCTGTACTCTGTATGCAGTGCATTCCTGTACTCTGTATGCAGCGTACCCCTGAACTCTGCTCTATTTACATAGCGCACCCCTGAACTCTGTACTCTGTATGCAGTGCATTCCTGTACTCTGTATGCAGCATACCCCTGAACTCTGCTCTATTTACATAGCGCACCCCTGAACTCTATACTCTGTATACAGCAAAATATTACCTCTATTCTTTATATGCAGTCCGTATATCTGCAAACGTCCCACAGAAAAGGACAGCTGGGCTGCACACATCATTTATCATGTATTTCTTGTATGATCCCCAAAAAGAGAAAACATTAAAGCGTCTTCTAAAAAAAAAAAAAAGTAATTCTACCTTGTATATACAAGAAAAAGATGTTCTAAGATTTGGGCCACCCAGCTGTCCTTTCTTGTGGGATCTTTCAGGATATATGTACTGTGTCTGAAGCTTAGAGGACTTTACACTGGAGGGAACCTTATCTAGTGACAGATATGGTATGTATGCAGAATACATCTCAGTGTATCAGTAATAGCTGACAGTGCAAATTACAACTACACTGAATCATTCACGGCAGAGGGGTGACACAGTTCAGAGGCTGCCAATCTTCGCTCTTTACCCCTGCCAAAGAATCTTCTACATCCCAAACTTCCAGGAGTGTCAGATACCTAGACCCCGCGGCAACTCCTTCCACCGTCCCCGACATCACTACTGTGTCACAAAACAGTGTATTTTGAAAAGAAAAAATGCAATAAAAATATCTTACGCCCAGGTTCCAGCCACTTCCTGTCCCTCATATCACTGGGCCCCAATTACCCTACTACACTGTACAGGAATTTGGGATCCTCAACTTTCCCAGAATTTCACAAGACCCACAGACATCATCTCACATAGGAGAGCCCACCAGAAGCCAAGGAGTGTTTTTTTAATATTCGCAATTCAACATTTTGTGGTGGTGGGGGGGGAACAAATAAGTGGACTTGCATTTTGGTGCAAGGTCTAGTTTAAAAGAAGACATTTCCGTAAACACATTTTGTCTTAACGTTATAACCTTCACTTAAAGCGGAGCTCCACCCAAAAGGGGAAGCTCTGCTTGTTTGCATCTCTCTCCCCCCCCCCTCGGGGGGGAGGGGGCAGCGTGTACCTGGTTATGACAGGTACCTGCTCCCACTACCGGCTGACTTTGCCGCGGCAAACTGGGCCAGAAGTTTGGCTCCCCTTCTCCTTTGAGCCATTGACAAAGCGCAGCGAGCTCTGCACATGCACTGTAGAATTTTATCACTGCCAGTTTCCCTTAGCTGAGATGGCGGTGGCAGCACCTGAGAGCCGACTGAAAAACCACTGAATTTGCGGTGTTCTAATATTAAAAGTCAACAGCTACGGTATTTGTAGTACTATGTATTTGTAATACTTTCTGAAGAAGCCTGGAGTCAGCTTAGCTGACAATATTTCTATCATAATATATTTAAATGATAGATAGATAGATATATATATATATATATATATATATATATATATATATAATTTTTTTTTTTTTTTTTCTTTGTAAGTGCTACCTGCTAGTGCTCACCTGTATATTGGAAAAAGTGGCACCCTTCTGAAAAGTAATATGGAAGCATTGCTGACTTATTTTTTTAAAGTTCAGATTCCGGGACTGTCCCTTCTCTAACTGGTCAGTATTTGACCTGGAGGAAGCATGTGCATATCAGGTGTCATAACGCCTAATACACACCGACTTGTTCCAGGCAAATGACTCGTCAAGAAGTGAGGGAAGCACAAAGTAAGAGTCTTGGAGAGCACCCCTTCCAAATCATGTTAGCCATAGTAGCTTCCATATGGTTATGTTTTTATCTACTTAACAACGGCCCATCAACGTTTTACTGTGGCAGAGTGGCTCGTTCCCGTGAACCGCCATCATTCTACGTCGGTGCGGAAACGAGCCACCGTGGGCTCGCGTGCGCCGCCAGAGGCCCATTCTTGCGCTCACTGCTGAGTAGGGGAGCCAATCAGCGGGTGGGGCGGACTCGATGTCTGCCAGCCACCCACCATCACTCCAGAGGGACACAGAACGAGGATCTGCGAGTGTAAACAAAGCAGATCCCCTTTCTGTCATCGAAGTTGAGTGAGATCGTCTGTTCCCAGTAAATGGGACCAGCGATCTCTCTCCTCCTCGAGTCAGCCCAGCCCCCATACAGTTAGGAACATCTAGCAGGGAACACATTTAACACCTTGATCATCAGCAGTGTTAATCCCTTCCCTGCCAGTGACATTTATACAGTAATCAGTGGCTATTTTTAGCTCTGATCGCTGTATAAATGTCACTGGTCCCCAAAAAGTGTCCGATCTGTCCGCCGCAATGTTGCAGTCCTGCCAAAAATCGCTGATCGCCGTCATTACTAGTAAAAAATTAAAAAAAATTAAAAAGCCATAAATCTATCCCATATTTTGTAGACGCTATAACTTTTGTGCAAGCCAATCAATATACGCTTATTGGGATTTTTTTAACAAAAATATGTAGAAGACTATATATTGGCCTAAACTGAGGAAGACATTCGTTTCTTTCATTTTTTTTTTTTTTTGGATATTTGTTATAGCAAAAAGTAAAGAAAAAGGGATTTTTTGTATAACTTACGGTAAAATCCTTTTCTCTGAGTTCACTGACAGACGCAGCATTCTTATGACACATGGGGTTATGCTCATCCTACTTGGAGTAGCCTAGGCAAAACAAACAAAAGTGTAGGTTGGCCCCTCCCAGGGGGCCGTCCTCATCTTAGCATATAATCCCCCTGCTCTGTACAGCACATCAGTTCGTAACAAGCCGTAAAAAACCAACGCAGAGGGGTGGGTGCTGCGTCTGTCAGTGAACTCAGAGAAAAGGATTTTACGGTAAGTTATACAAAAAATCCCTTTTTCTCTTCTGTTCACTGACAGACGCAGCATTCTTATGACACATGGGGACGTCCCAAAGCTGTGCCAATCAAGAGGGGTGGGCAAAATCATAACAACTGTACCCAACAGAAAAACGCCCTCTCAGGCGGCGCTAACTGCGCCTATACTGCCACTTGTAATACTTTGCAGCCAAAAGCAGCATCCGAGGATGCTGAAACATCAATTTTGTAAAACGTATTAAACGTGTGCACTGAGGCCCAAGTAGCCGCTTTGCACACCTGGGACACCGAGGCTTGGTGTCTAAATGCCCAGGACGTACTAACTGCCCTGGTGGAATGAGCCGTGACTGGAAACAGGGGAACCTTACCCCGAATCTCATATGCATGAGTCACGGTCTTCCGTATCCAACGAGACACGTCTAAGCCCCATTCCAAGGGGACAAAGGTCAGTGCCGAGTAAGGTGGTCCCGTCAATCATGCAGGACCCGTAAATCTGTGGTTCGGAGCCACAGGGTCCACACGTTTCGCCGATGAACCCGGAGTCACGTGTGCAAATTATGCAAAATGTTTTAACTACAAAGTCGTAGGAGCCTACGACGAAAACCGACGTTTCATAATGTTCACCGTCATATCCGCGTCAATCGCGGCGGACTCTCCCGCAAAAAGACAACCCATGTCAACAATACTAAAACGGG
>BLSH010386776.1:302269-319815 GCA_018402905.1 Glandirana rugosa | reverse complement strand
CTGTACAGAGCAGGGGGATTATATGCTAAGGTGAGGATGGCCCCCTGGGAGGGGCCAACCTACACTTTTGTTTGTTTTGCCTAGTCTACTCCTAGTAGGATGAGCATAACCCCATGTGTCATAAGAAGGCTGCGTCTGTCAGTGAATGGAAGAGAAATATTGATTTTTTTTTTCTTCAAAATGGTCGCTCTTTTTTTGTTTTTATAGCGCAAAAAAAAAAACCGCAGAGGTGATCAAATACCACCAAAAGAAAGCTCTATTTGTCTGAAAAAAAGGATGTCAATTTTGTTTGGGCACAACTTTGCACGATAGCGCAATTGTTAGTTAAAGTGACGCAGTGCTGTATCGCAAAAAATGGCCTGGTCAGGAAGGGGGTAAATCCTTTAGGGTCTGAAGTGGTTAAACAGTGAAGACACTGTACTGCACTACTAAGCAGATATGGCTGCCCCCATGTACAAATATACAGTTTTGCTCATAAGTTTACATACCCTGGCAGAATTTATGATTTTGTTTTTCAGAGAACAAAAACTTTTCTTTCACTCATGGTTAGTGTTTGGCTGAAGCCATTTATTATCAATCAACTGTGTTTACTCTTTTTAAATCATAATGACAACAGAAACTACCCAAATGACACTGATCAGAAGTTTACATACCCCAGTTCTTAACCCCTTCCTTACCGGGCACTTAAACCTCCCTCCTGCCCATACCAATTTTTGGCTTTCAGCGCTGTCGCATTTTGAATGACAATTGCGCGGTCGTGCGACGTTGTACCCAAATAAAATTTGCGTCCTTTTTTTCCCACAAATAGAGCTTTCTTTTGGTGGTATTTGATCCCCTCTGCGCCATTTCTGATCGCCGCTATAAACAAAAAATGAGCGACAATTTTGCAAAAAAGAACAATATTTTTTACTTTTTGCTAAAGTACAAATCCATTAAAAAAATTATTCATCAGTTTTGGCCGATATATATTCTTCTACATATTTTTGGTAAAAAAAAAAAATCGCAATCGGCGTATATTGATTGGTTTGCGCAAAAGTTATCGCGTCTACAAACTGGGAATTGATTTATGGCATTTTTATTATTTTTTTTTTTTTACTAGTAATGGCGGCGATCTGCGATTTTTAGCGGTACTGCGATATTTCAGCGGACATGTCGGACTATTTTGACACTTTTTTGGGACCATTGGCATTTATACAGCAATCAGTGCTATAAAAATGCACTGATTACTGTGTAAATGCCATTGGCAGTGAAGGGGTTAACCTGCAGGGGGCACTCTAAGGGTTAACTATGTTCCCTGGGCGTGTTCTAACTGTAGGGGGACTGCCCTAGCTGTGGAAGGGAAGTGGTCACAGCCTTCGTATACAGGAAGGCTGTGATCACAGCCCTTCCCCCTTCACACAGAGCGGAGGTCCGTGTTTACTTACACGGACCTCCGTTCCTCCGCCCGGGGGGGCCATCGCGGGTAGCCGGCGGCAATCGAAGCCGCCGCACCCGCTCCCTGGCCCTCCCCGTACACAGTGAGCGCGCACGCGCCTCCGGCGGCGCCGCTCACTAGGCTCGTGAGCACGGCCGCCGTCATATGACGGTGATTTGCGCTCACGAGCCACCTTGCCGCCGTCAATTGCCGATCGGCAAGGAGTTAATATCAATGACAGCTTGAAGTCTTTTGTGGTATTTGTGGATGAGGCTCTTTATCTACTCAGATGGTAAAGCTGCCCATCCCTCTTGGCAAAAAGCCTCCAGTTCCTGGAAATTCTTGGGTTGTCTTGCATGAACTGCATGTTTTTGAGATCTCCCCAGAGTGGCTCAATGATATTGAGGTCAGGAGACTGAGGTGGCCACTCCAGAACCTTCACTTTATTCTGCTGTAGCCAATGACTGGTCAACTTGGCCTTGTGTTTTGGATCATTGTGATGTTGGAATGTCCAAGTACGTCCCACGCACAGCTTCCTGGCTGATGAATGCAAATGTTCCTCCAGTATTTTTTGATAACCTACTGCATTCATCTTGCCATCGATTTTGACCAAATTTCCTGTGCCTTTGTAGCTCACACATCCCCAAAACATCAGCGATCCACCTCTGTGTTTCACAGTAGGAATGGTGTACCTTTCATCATAGGCCTTGTTGACTCCTGTCCAAATGTAGCGTTTGTGGTTGTGGCCAAAAAATCTCAATTTTGGTCTCATCACTCCAAATGACTTTGTGGCAGAAGGTTTGAGGCTTGTCTCTGTGCTGTTTGGCGTATTTTAAGCAGGATACTTTGTGGCATTTGCGTAGTAATGGCTTTCTTCTGGTGACTTGACTATGCAGCCCATCTTTCTTCAAGTGCTTCCTTATTGCGCATCCTGAAACAGCCACACCAACAGTCCTGTATTTCACCTGAAGATATTTGTGGGTTTTTCTTTGCATCCCGAACAATTTTCCTGGCAGTTGTGGCTGAAAATCTAGTTGGTCTACCTGACCGTGGTTTGGTTTCAACAGAACCCCTCATTTTCCACTTCTTGATTAGAGTTTGAACACTGCTGATTGACATTCTCAATTCCTTGGATATCTTTTTATATCCCTTTCCTGTTTTATACAGTTCAACTACCTTTTCCCGCAGATCCTTTGACAATTCTTTTGCTTTCTCCATGACTCAGAATCCAGAAACGTGAGTGCAGCACTGGATGAGAGATACAAGGGTCTGTCAGGGGTTCAGAAACTCATTGACCTTTTATACATGCACACTAATTAAAAGAAAACAGATCACAAGTGAGGATGGTTACCTTTTAATAGCCACTCAAACCCCTTTGTATCAACTTGTGTGCATGTTATCATGCCAAAATCACCAGAGTATGTAAACTTTTGTTCAGGGTCATTTGGGTAGTTTAATAAATGGCTTCAGCCAAACACTAACCATGAGTGAAAGAAATGTTTTTGTGTTCTCATTCATATTCTCTGAAAAATGGACAAGAAATCATAAATTCTGCCAGGGTATGTAAACTTATGAGCACAACTGTATGTTCCTATTAAAAAAGAATATTTGTGCCAGCCTTTCACGTCCATTGTGCAGTGGTGGAGCTGTATATTAAATAACAGAGAGATTCTTGTCTGTCAGTCTCAGCTGGATGGTGCACATTCACATTTGTGAAGTATAAAGTTGCAGTCACAGCAATTTTTCAGACAGCCCTGACCTATGAATAGAAGTCAGTCTGCAGAAAAACAAGTCAGATAAACTCACCCAAGAATGACATCCCATCAGAGCCCGAGGCTGTTCAAGGCACCCTGTGTAGGGTGAGGGCTGCGGAATGTTTCAGCTATTCCATAACTACAAGTTAGTTAGCAATTAACAAGGAACCATTTACAGGGAATGACAGACTATTTTCTGTACATATGTGTATATACAACGTGCTCAAATTTGTTGGCACCCTTCCATAAGATATTTAAAAAAAAAAACTGACCAAGATAATTGGCATCTATAGTTGTTTGTTCCATGTTTAGTAAAAATCACACTTTTGGTTTTACAGAATATTTGAAATAAAATGAAAATGAAAATATTTGATTTCTGTAGATCATCAATGAGAATTCTCCACCTGCCGACAGGTAGTTTGGCCATCTTTGCTTCTCAACTTTTTTAAACTGCTCCAGCTGTTCATTGTATGATATACTGTTGAGATATTCTGATAAAACAAAGGATGTATACATTGAAATATGTCATTATTATCATAATTACTCCTTTCTTCATCAACAGTCATAAGCAACAATGATGTTTGTCTTACCATTTAAGTTCTACCAGCATCTTTTAGTAAATGTTACTTTTTTTGTTTTTTTTTATAAATAGGTGACCCCACTATATACTACTTTCGGGGAGGGGTTCAAATCAGGGTACTTCAGTCTTTTTTATTGCGCCCCACTGTGGAACCTAAGAGGTTAATCCTCTGCATTGTATAAAAACGCTATTTGATCCTGTCTTCTCTGATCCTCCCCTTCTTTTACTGTCCCCAACCCATCTCCTGATAGAACAGAGCCTTGGGGGGCAAACTGCACATGCTCAGTTTTGTGTGTATTGCTAGAGTGTTTTTTTTTTCTTGGGAGAGTGCATGTAATCAGCACTGTCCAGACAGAGGGTCAGGGGTCCAGCAGATCCATAGGACAATCAGGGGAGAATGAAATCTCCTCCTACAAGCTTTAACCAAACACTGATCAAAGTCACAAGACTGCCATATACTGCTGCTGATGAGAAAAGGTGTTTAGCAGTTTATATTTACTAATATAGTTGCATTTCCATGTTCTGTGTACTGTGGGAGACCAGATATAGTGAATGCAGGGTTCTGGGTTTAGTAACACTTTAAAGTGATACTAAAGAAAAAAATAAAATACACATGTTATATGCACCTGCTCTATGCAATGATTTTGTACAGAGCAGCCCCAATCTTCCTCTCCCCAGGTCACCTGCCGGCACTCTGGGCTCCTAACCCCTGCTGAGTGCCCCCATAGCAAGCTGCTTGCTATGGGGGCACTTATGTGTGCTCACTCCTGAGCTACCCTCTGTTTGTCCATTGACACACAGAATGGAGCTTAGCACCGCCCCCCACTCCCTCCTCACTGGCTGTAACTGACAGCAGCGGGAGCCAATGGCTCTGAGCCATTGAGGAGGTAGAGAGCCGGGAGAGCAGCTGCTCTTGTGCACATCGCTGGATCGGGCTCAAGCAAGTATTAGGCTCATTCACACCTGAGCAGGCATTTTTATTTGAGTTTTTTTTAGCATTTTTAGAAGTGTATTACAGGCATTTTAGAAGCCTATTACAAGTGTTTTACAGCTTCAGGCTTTTTTGTTTAGCCAATAGAAAGCACTAGGGGAAGGAGAGGTGGAGGAGATTAGTGAGGGAGACTTGCTGTTTAAGCAGAAAGCGTGCAACAAAACGCTTGTAAAATGCTCATGTAGCACATTTTCAGGCATTCCCATTGAAGTCTATGGGGCCCAATCTACTCCAATCTTGCTTCAGGAGACAGAACGCTCAGATGTAGACAGGAGCCATTGACATGAATGGGGTTTGGCTTGTTGAGCGCTTTAGAGCTTCAAGCAGAAAATCTCTCAGGTGTGAATGGGGCCTTAGGAGGGGCTGTGGAGGAGCTGAACACAGAAGGTTTTTTACCTTTGTGCATAGAATGCATGAAGATAAAAAAAAGCCTTTAGAACTACTTTAAAATTCTTAAAAATATTTGCAATTGTAGTCACAGAAACATCAAGGTGCTGGGAGATGGTTTTATAGCCTTCACCTTTGTCATGCTGGTCTATCATTTTCTTTGGTGTACACTATATAGGCACTGTGAAAGTACAGGGACTGTGTTTCAATGGATTGACTGGTTCTGCCTAAATACTGCCCATTGAAAGTGATCACATGATCGAAACCAGCCTTTCTCAACCTTTTCAAACACAGAGGAACCCTTCAAATATCTTTCTGGCCTCAAGGAACCCCTGCTAAAAATTACTATATCTACAATTCATGATACAGTAGTGTGATGGTCAGTGCAAAGAATGTGCTTTATTCTTGTGGTCATTGGGAAGACCTACCATCTTACAGATAGCTAAAAAGATCAATGGTTTTAGTGGGAATTTATCTGAGAGGCAGAAATTGCTCATTGCTCAAGAAACCCCTAGCAACCCCTGGAGGAACCCTGGTTGAGAAATCCTGATCTAAACCAATGCTCCCTATTTTGAGTTGTTTTGAACATCGGGAAGATTCTGATCTCCTAGAGGGGCAATAAGGTAAATGTTCAATGTTCTATGGAAAATGTTCAACATTCAAACTCATTTTTTTTCCCTTGTCCAGCAGAACATGACACGAAAGTGACTCCAGACTTTGAAGGAAGATCATAACAGAACACATGGCTATCACTCAGAAAGGTAATTTGTGTGTTTCTCGAATCTCCTGATGAGTAGCTCCATGCCAGCTGGTGTTTCAATTTAGCAATGAAGGCTAAGCATTGAGTAACTTCATAACTGGTGCTTAGCCAGACATCACTGTTCATGATCCTGACTACTAAGTGACCATCTACTGAACTTTTAGAATGACTCATATAAACAGAGATGTTTGGAAGGGAAACTACGCCAAGAAATGTTTTGTGCACGGAGTTGCAGAAAGCAGGGATTGCAAGTCTTTTTAGCTCAGTTGTCCCAATTCCAAATCATGAGCACTCTTAAGCCTCGTACACACGGTTCGATGGTCGTACGACCGAACAGACCAAATCGTATGTTGGCTGTTGTATCTAGCATACTGACATGCATTACACGATCGTACGACCAAGCTGAACATAGTGACGTGTTATGAACGTATAAAGAGAAAGTTCAGGTGCATGTGATTTGTGTCTGGCCATTCCTGACTTCTGAGCATGCGTGTTTTGCACAATACAACTTGTTGGACCAACTTCTCTGTACACACGATACAACGGTCGTATGACCGCTTGTTGGTACTACCAAAGTTTTCTAGTTTGCTCATACAACTCCTGTTGTAAGACCCTTGTAGGTCGGGTGTTCTAATCGCGCGTACTAACGGTCGATTTAGCATACAATGGTCTTTCGTATGACCTGTTGTATACGATCGTCGACCCGTGTGTATGAGGCATTCGTTTTGGCTCTCCTCCACTAGCTTGAGTCTGTTAGGTGCTGAGAAACAAGTTTTGGCAAGCCTTTGTACATAATCTATTGCCTTTCTATAGCTTTGCATTTTAGACACATATGTAAATATGGTCAGCGTAAAGTGTTTGCAGACACTTTACATGTTTGTAAATTCTATTTTCGGTATGTTTGTCATCATGTCACACTGCATGCAGTTTTTCTAGGCACATCATTTTTTATGAATCTGTTGCAGTTTCTTCACTGGAGATCATGCCATTATCAGTACTTCCTGTAGCAAGATGACAACACTAAGGCCCCTTACACACGGGAAGGGCTCAGTTGCAGTCCATCGCTCAGTGGGGAATCTCTCCGCTGATCGCATATGGCTGGTCCGTGTCCACTCCACTTATGCACAGCGGACATCGACTGCCAACTGTCCTTTATCGGAGGTCGGATGTAAACAGACTGCATGCCTGTTTACACCTGACTGCCATCTGATCTGATCTGCTACAAGGATGGGGAACACATTTCCACCCGTCTGTTCTAGTGTACAGGATTGGATCAGATGTCAGCAGGTGTCAATGGACACCAGCCGCCCCATAGAGGAGACCTGGGGGGTCCGATAGGGTCTGCCTGAAAAAGTAAGGGCCCTAAGCCGTTGCCTCTCAATCAGCTGAAGCACTGTAAGACTGCCGTGTGTGCTCCTTCAGTCTGTTAGTAGGCAGCCTTTTTTGGAGTGTCATGCTTGAACTTGGTGTAGCCCCACATTGGAGCAAAAAAGGCCTTCCCACCAACTTCTGTAGGATTTATTGAACCATGGTAACAGCATTCTTAGAGCACACACTTGTACTTACCCCTTTGGCATGTTCCTACTTGGGTGCTTTCCACTGCAGTAGTCAGAGTTGCACTAAGGATTTCTCTTCCCCTTTTCTTAACTTGGCCACAAGGAGCAAAGTGAGTAAGGGTCCTTTCACGCGAGCATTCCGATCAGGTCCGCCTGTCCACTTGGACCTGATCGGACGCTCCATTCAGCTCTATGGATGTCAGCGGTGACCCCTGACATCTGCCGATATCCGATCCTATCCGTGAAATCCATATGGATGGAAACCCTATTTTCCATCTGTCTGGAGAATTAGATCAGATGAAAACGGACATGCGGTCCATTTTCATCCAATCTCCATAGAGGAGAGCAGGGCTTTGATAAGGTCCATCTCTGCACAGTGAGCAGAGGTGGACCTGTCATCTGCCTGCTCAGTGGGGATCAGCGGATCGATCCCTGCTGAGCAAAGCAGAGCCCATACAGGGACAAGCCCATGTGAGGACCCTTAGTTCTGCATTAGATTCAAGTCATGACTTGTTACACAGGGCTGATCACTCTCCACCCTACTCATGTTACAGCCTTGGGTGGCTGAGCAGCCAATCAACAGTGCAGAAGAAAGGGGGTCACATGCTCCCATACCTGCATGGGTAAAGCAGAGGTTTACTTTAAGGCCATCATTACAATCATTTGAAATTCACAACTGTCTCTCTTAAAACCAGTGTCCTTATGTGGCTATATCTTTTCACGATCATTACAGGTGGTGGTACTATAGGAAATATATGTGCATTCAACTTTTTTTTTTTTTTTTATTGACTGTACCTGTAAAAGCCTCCCATGTGTAGACATCAAAAAGCCCCGGTATTGCTACTGGGCCTTACTACTTGGATATGATGGCAGCAGAAGACAACTTTACAGTATTCTCCTTCACTCCACTCCAGGCAGCTGCATAAAAGGTTATATAGGGAACTCATAGGAATCAACAAAAGGAGAGGATAAGCTAGTAAACAGAATCATTGAAAACTGTGTGCCCAAAATCTTTAAATGTATAATACCCGTTTTCAGTGGAATAATATTTCCTCCATTTTTTTTTTCCTAGATTACTTTGGAAGGAAGATGTTTTGGAGCCATCGTTGGTTGGGTTACTTGACTATCCTTCTGCAGAGTCTGGTCTGTTCCCTTCTCATTTATGCTCTGATCATCGGAGGTGGTGACATTATTGTCAGTGGTTGCCAGAAAATTGGCTTCTATAACTACTGCTTGTACAACAAAACTATGGAGGACTGTCAATGTATTACCCAGCTGAATGATCTGAGTTTGGTCGGAAGAACCAATCAATATGGAATTGTCGTGGCCATCATCTTGACCTACTCTTCATTGGTTTTCGTCACCATGGGAATCATACCAATGACATTTGGTCAGTGTTCCGATGAAAAGATCCTGTGGACATTTGCCCTGGGACTAAATGGTTTTAGCCTGATTGGACTAAGCCTTGGAATGATCATTTTTGTCTTCCTAACTTGGGACCTATTTGATATTTCCCAAGTGACCCCTGGCTTCCTGGCTGTGCTGGTGGCATGGAGTGGCATGTCTGTACTCTGCTGTATCATAAGGCGCAACACCAACCTTGCCAGTGAGATTTTAAGAGTTAAAACAGGCAGATCTATCCCTCTTAAGTTGTGACTTCTTCTTCTCTACCCTTCTTTTCAATGACTTTATATGTATTTAAGGCGCAGTATTTGGATGTCTTCTATGTACAAGGCCTTTCTGCACAAAACTTGCCATTCATTTGCACAAAGAATTTGAAGCCCAGCTCCAGCCAAATCCTTTTGCTTTTGTTCTGGATAAAGGGGGGGGGGGGGAGGGTTAGAACCTCCACCACCGTTTTATTACTGTGTCCCCTTTGTTGAGATATTCTCTCCCTTTTATGTCACAAAAACAAAAGTCAAGAGAACAGTAAGGGTTTGTTTTAAAGTTGTTTTGGTCCCTGAAGAGTGATCCGCATTCAGATCGCTTTTCAGAGAGCATTTGACAGTAGGTGAGGAGGCACTGTATTGCCTCCTCACTGCCTACTTTAACCCCTTAATCGGTGCACTAGCACGCTTGCAGAGGAGCACATTCATTTGAATGGGTCACAAATCGTCAGGGGTATAATTCTTGCCACGACCACTGCCTCAGCAACTAAAGAGGGTAGTGGTTGGGGAGCGATAACCGCTAGTGTGAACGAGCCATAGTGAGGGGAAATCTGTAGAATAAAACAAAAACTTTTTTTATGGTGGGAAAGGTTGGAACCTCTGCTATGTTTGTATTTAAGCCCTAACAATGAACTTCTCTTTTTTTCTGCCTTTTGGTTTGTTAAAAGATAACTCCACCTTTCTACCAATGCTTTGTGTTACACCCATATTACACCCATATTCAGGGTACACTATGAAGCATGGTGAGTTTGCAACCTACCTCATTTTACATCATAGTGTTCTCCCTGCAGCATCCTGTCAAATGTTCATTGATTCACAAGTTGATGAATGAAAATACTACAAGTCCCATCTGCAGCAAGGGGACTGTAGTTCTCAATGTAGCACAAGTATGATGATATCACTGCACTTGTAGTTCATCAACGCTTCCTCCAGCTCTGTCGCTTGGTTTTAAAGACTAGGAGCTGCAGCAAGAGGAGCCCGAGAATTACACCCACAATACACTGATCGCTGGTGGAATGCTTTGCAAAAAAAATAATAAATGGGTGCATGTACTATTGTTTTTGCAAAAGGTGGAATTTTCCTTTAAATATACCATAGAAAGAATTTTGTTGTTTATGAATGATATGAGAAAAAATCTATTGATTCCGACAAAAAAAAAACACTGAGCTCCTACATACCTGTGTGCTGTGCTGCATTGAAACCTTAAACACTGTTATCTGCCCTGTTCTCCCATGCTGGACTGTAAAACACTATGCTGGGCTACAGAACACCTTCTCCTTATGTTATAGAAATGACGGGAGAGGTGTTCTGTAGTCCTCTGCTAGGGTGACAAAGCTGCTCCACAAATACAGTACAGTGAGTGGGTGGGTGTTGTCATCCTAACACAGGAAGTGTTTCACTGGCATGATCATGGGGCAAAAATAAAAAATCTTGTGGGGGGGGGGGGGGGGTGGACTAATGCAGCCACTGGAAAAGCCTGGTAAACTGCAATAAATGTATTTTTTGTGGTTGGGTTTAGATAGTTTTAAAATATATCTGCTCCCCCTTAAAGAGAAACCCTACATCTGTCTTGGTGACAAGTGTCACCAGGGCAGGAAGTGGGGCATCTTCACAAAGGGGACACACAGAGCACTTAAATCCTGACAAAGGTTCCATTCTATCCAGAAACGGAAAAAAGTTTTGGTTGGAGTCAAACTGGCATATCATTTTCGGGCTTAATAAGCCATTATGACTGGGCTTCTTTATATGTATATACGTTTTCAATAGTATTCTCAGAAACATAATATGCACTTTTTCACTTTATATGTCAGATCTAGCTGTGTGTTAAGACAGATGATGACGAGTTGTTAAAAATAAATGATGAATGCTTTGATTATGAAGGAGATACACCAGGGTATAAATTATTGTTAAAAATAGTAAAATCCGTCTGTATATGCAGTAAAGCATGCTTGTTATACTCACTGTAGAACCTAAGGGGTTAATTCTCCGTATTATGTAAAAAGGCTGTTTGATCCTGTCTCCTCTGATCCTTCCTTTCTTCCACTGTCCCCAATCCATCTCCTGATAAGACATAGCCTTTGGAGTCAATCTGCAAATGCTCAGCTTGGTGTGTATTGTTAGAGAGTTTTTTTTTTCCTTGGGAGAGTGCATGTGATCAGCCCAGGGCCAATCAGCACTGTCCAGACAGAGGGTCAGGGGTTCTGCAGCCTCATAGGACAGTCAGTGGAGAATGAAAATTCCTCCTACAAGCTTTAACCAGACACTGATAGAAGTCACAAGACTGCTATATACTGCTAAAGAGTAAAGGTATTTAGCAGTTTATATTTACTAACATATGTGATATTCCATGTTCTATGTACTGTGGGAGACCAGATATAGTGAATGCAATGTCCTGGGTTTCGTAACACTTAGTTGACCCAATTTTCTTACCTTCAACCACAGGTGGAAGGAAAGAAAATCACTTGATTCCTCCATCAACACAGTCAATGTTGATGGGGGAAATCCTTTCCCACAGCGCTATTGTGTTCTGCTGGTGGGTGGGATCGGGGAATTTTCCCGACAGAATACATTGATTACTGATAGTGGTTTAAAAATTCCGATAGGCGGGTTGTACCAATTCAATAGATGAATAGGCTTGGGTACATTCAGCCTGCCCATACATGGATCGAATCTCGGCTGACCAAAATTCGATCAATGCATAGCCAGCTTTAGACGATATTGATCTCAACCACCAACCATCACTTACTTTAAAGGAAACCTGTCTTAAGATAACGGTGGGTGCCAATTTTAACCATTGATTCTGAAAATGCTAATTATCTCAGAACAAGTATAGAGATAAGGAATTCTAAGACAGGCCAAAGACTGTGCAAATTTGCACGATTCCTCCAACACAGCAGACATTCTTGACAGGGAATCCCTCCTGCCCAGCAATTGTCTTCTCCTGGCAGAAAAAAGCCACCCCCACTGGAAGAAGACAGTGATTATCGCTAGTGGCTATAGCAGCCACTTGCGATACACGTAAGCAAATCAGGCAGGCTGGTTGTACCCAAGTTGACAGATCAACTTGGTTCATTTCTGCCCATTAATGGTTCGAATCTTGGCCAGTGCCTGCTGAACAGGCCAATATTCCAACCATGTATGGTCAGTGTATAGTCGGCCTAACACTCATTTACAGCATGCATTTTCTGGATCTGCAACACAGGCAGTATTGACAGCCATGAAACAGCATTTTTTAGAAGAAGGCAGCCCCTGTATTTCTTACATGACAGGGTCAATATATAGCCATAGGTTTATCTATTTCCAGCTCTACAGGGCAATGATCACTGCCAAGGTTTGCAAAAATAATTCAGCTTCTCAGAGTTTACAGAGCTCTTTCAAGCGCTTTGAAGAAATTGCTTACCGGAGAGTCCCCTGCCGCCACGGCCCAGTGCCGTTCCTGGGGTCTTCCATTCCATCGGGGGGGTCAGGGACCATGGTAAGCAGTCAGCTTAGCTGCCCACAGAGGAGATGGAGGAACATCCCTTTCTTGATCTCCTTTATGATGATGGAAGCGAAGAGGATGTCATCACTTCCGGTTTATTTTTGTTACAGCCAGGGAAGTGGCTGATCAAACAACCTGTGTTTTGGTTAGGTGTTTTGGAGGACAGGGGAGACAAGAGTACCTGTCCCTGCTCAAAGCTATCACAACATGCTTGTTCAGGAGCATGTTAAATAAAAAATATATAAAAGTGTAAAAAAACTACAAATTAAATAAATAGAAATAATGAAGAAAAAAAAAAAAAAGAAAGCACCCTCGTGCTCACATGTAAACGCACACGGAGGTCTGGCATGCATATGTAAATGATGATTGCATCATAAGTGTATGGTATCACCACGAATGTCAGTGAGAAATAATTCTAGCACTATAGCTTGCGTTTAATTCTAAACTGATACCCTGTAAAGGTTTTTAAAGTGTTACCTATGGACAATTTTATGTACTGTAGTTTGTCGCCATTTCACAGGCGTATGTAATTTTAAATCTTGACATGTTTAATATCTATTTACTCAATGCAACATCATGTTTTATATCTTACAAAAAAAATGGATGTTATGGGGTGTTTTTTGTGCACTAAAATTCATTTAAGTGTAATTTTTCTTGAAAAGTTGCATTTAATAAACGGCTCTACAAATATTGTCTGACATAAAAAATTGCAACAGTCAGTATTTTATTCCCCAGGGTGTCTGCTTTCAGAAAAAAAAATAGGTTTTGCGCAAGGAAAAAAAAATTTTTGCAGACATCATAAAAGGTTTTTTTTTTTTTACATAATTCTGTGTTTGAATGTTAGAATTCTGACATTAAATCTGAGTTTTTGAATAATGAGTTTGAAAAACATTTTTTTTACAGAATTCTGAGTTTGAAAGTAAGAATTCTGAGATTCTGAGTTTTTGAATGTTTCATTTTTTTTTTTTTTTTTTACAGAATTCTGAGCTTGATAAAACTGAAAATTTAATATCAAATACTTACTGTAATTTTCCTTTCCTGATGGACTCCATTGCAGCATACGTCTGGGTTAGCCCCGCCTCCACTCCTCCCCTATAGGACCCCACTCCCATAAATCTTTGCTCCGAGCCGGAGGCCGCATTCCGTAACTAGCCTCCTCAAGACATTGGGGGGGGCGGGGGGTACTCCTGCTGCCATGGAGTCCATCAGGAAAGGAAAATTACGGTATTTGATATTAAATTTTCCGTTTTCCTGACAGACTCCATGGCAGCATATGTCTGGGAATTAACTCGCTATATACCCAATGGGCGGGCAATGTTATCCCAAAGGCTTTAATTTGTATCATCACCGACAAGACCTGCAAGCCAAAATAACCAGAAGTTAAAGAAGCAGACTCTACACAACAATGAGCGATAAACGTATTGATTGAGGACCACAAGGATGCCCTACAGACTACTTGGGAATCACATGCTGTGAATCTGCCCAAGATGTAAACCCATGCTTGGTCAAACGAACAGACAGTACCTCCAAAGCAGCCAAGCCCCCTGGCTCTCTGAGCCCGTTGGATGGCCTAGGCCAGGGGTAGGCAACCTGCGGCCCTCCAGCTGTTGCAAAACTACAAGTCCCATCATGCCTCTGGGATTAATTGTACCCGTCAGCCTTGCAATGCCTCATGGGAAATGTAGTTCTACAACAGCTGGAGAGCCACAGGTTCCCTACCCCTGGCCTAGGCAATCCATGCCACAATCATCCTAGATGAGGCATGTTCCTCTGCCCTTTCTGGCAATAGAATTAACAGGCGCTCTGAAAAATGAAGGAAGTTGTAGCTTTGTAGATATGGAAGACTCTCGTGCCCTTAAAGTGGTTGTATACTCTCCTATTGCTTTCAGCTAAGGAAGCTGCAATCTTAGCCGCTGCCTGATCTGCAACCGCCATGATGCTACGCATGCGATTCATCACGACACCACCCACTGGATGGTCTGCCAGTCTGGTTGAGAGCACAATCAAGGAGACAGCTAGCATTTCCGGCATGCCGGGAATATTAACTCTTTTTGACACTATCAAATCAATGGGTAGACAACCGCTTAAGAATTGAATCAAGCATAGAAAACAGCACCATTCAACTGGAAGAATGATAAGAAAAGTTCTGTTACCAATGAACTAGAGCTGCACGATTCTGACCAAAATGAGAATCACGATTTTTTTGCTTAGAATAAAGATCACGATTCTCACGGCGCAATATATTAAATATACAAAAAAATTGGGCTAATAGCACTGTTTCGTTTTTTTGAAAGGGTAATTTTTTTTTAAAAAAATTGCATTTAAAAGTCAGCTGCGCAAACAGCGTGTGACATAAAATATTGCAACAACCGCCATCTTATTCTCTAGGGTCTCTGCTAAAAAAAATATATATATAATGTTTGGGGGTTCTAAGTCATTTTCTAGCACAAAATAATGGATTTTTATTTGTAAACAGCAAGTGTCAGGAAAGATTTAGTCTTTAAATGGTTAAACCAAACATCTATACAAGGGGAGTTCACTCAGAGTTCAATGCCTTTGAAGTAAATTACTTTGTGTATCTGTTCTCAGAACTTGGTTCTCTGCCCAGACTTGGCTGTCTCCCCTGAGACTCAAGTCGCTCTGACTTGAAAAGACTTCAGACAACTTGCATTGACATTTATTACTGTCAAGTCGCGCTGAGTCGCCCCGCAAGTCGGACCCCATTAACTGCACTGAAAAATCGCGGTAATGCCCAATGGAGATCGCAGGGGGGGGTAGATCGAGATCGCGATTTTAATGCGATTAATCGTGCAGCTCTACAATGAACCAATCTCTGAGGCTTTTTATGCTGACGTGATAGCCAGGAAAAAGGCCAAATTGAGAGAGAAGCCTTAAACGGAAACAGCCCTAGAACACTCTGCTCCAATTCCTGAGAAGGAGTTGACAACAAAAGGGAGACTCCATTTGGAAAACCTCCGCTACTTCAAGAACTGAGCCTAGCTGCTTCCTTGAAGGATTGTTGGACAGGAAAGATGCCTAGACCTGGGTACACCTGTGAAGGCCAATAAAGCGGACACTTGAATTCTGAGGGAACTGACCAATAGACTAAATCCGACTGGAGGAAGCCTAGAATATTTAGAACTCTTCTAGATCACTACATGATCTGTCAGCAGCAGACATGTATTAAAGTAAACGTTGACCAAATTCTTCCGTAAACTCTGTTTGCGTTCATTCTGCTTGTATTCAAGAGAGCGGAAATGACTCTGAAGGAGAAGGAGGGCCATCAGACGCAACCGTGCTGGACATGGAAGTAGAATTGCACCCAGTGACAGAAGGTCTGGCCTGAGGAGAAGGTGCACTGGGTTCCGGAAGCTAAACTGTGCTAGCAAGGGGAACCCTGGCCTATTTGGCCAACAAGGCATCCCTGCCATTACCTGCACAACCTCTGCTCAGAGTCTTCATAGAAACCCGAGGTTGATTAGGACTGGAAGAAATGCACCAGTCCTACTGCATTACCAATGATCAGGGCATTGTGCCTGAAAGGCAAAACAAAGGCTGCGCTAAATATTAGAATTAAAAATAGCAAAATAAAAGAGTCCAAATGGTGTAGTATTCCTTCCACCACTATAATGAATCCGTGCTGTTCAAAACGGTCGTATTAGCACCACAAGTGTACTGGTAGATAAAGGAAAGTCCACCACCAATAGATGTAAGGGGGCTTACCAGAACACTATGTGTTCAGTTGCTGGTGAATCCCTGATCTGGGATGTAGAACCATCAAATTCTCCAACTCGGGTTTGTATCTTCCTCACACAGGTGCACCATCTGATAGATTGGTCACTAGGGGCTGAGAGTCTCTCTCGTTGTGAGCCACGAGACACCGTTAGATTTACTGGTAACGGTGTTTCTACGAACCTTAAAGGACGGCAACACCTGAGAGATGAGAGGCCCCTCCCTACAGGAAACACAATCAGTACACAGCTGTTTAAAATGCCCCACCTTACCCCTTGTCCCTCAGTCGTTGTAAAGTAATTCTCCCAACCAATTCACAAGGGTTATTGAAACCCTTATCTACCAGTGCACTTGTGGTGCTAATACGACCGTTTTGAACAGCACGGATTCATTATAGTGGTGGAAGGAATACTACACCATTTGGACTCTTTTATTTTGCTATTTTTAATTCTAATATTTAGCGCAGCCTTTGTTTTGCCTATTGACCACATACGTTTAGTATTTTCGCTGCAGCTCTCTTTGGACTTTTTAGCGCGGTTTATTGTATGGTACATTGTGCCTGAAAACCTCCACATGTAGAGGCTACTCACTGTTGTCCAAATGGACTCTGGAAGAAAGTCTGCTAGAATATTCTGGACTCTGGGCACATAAGCCGCTGAGGTGTAGGCTTGAATCTTCTGAGCTCAAGACAAAATTGGCTCCTACTTCCCGTAATAGAGAACAAGCTGTGAGTCCTTCTGTCTTAACATAGGAGACCACCATAGTGTTGACTAACCTAAGAGCATCGGCGCTCCCTTCCTCATATAGTGAAAGGCCTGTAGGGTACAGAAGGCTGTCCATAGTATCAGAATGTTTAACACAATCCTGTGAAATTGACAGCCCCGTCTGTCTTGAGTTATCCCCGACAGGCAGCAAGCCCCCCCAGTCCATATTGCTAGCATGGGACGTGATTATGAACCAGGATATGGGGCGATGGAAATGGCAAATGAGCCAGCTCCTCCACTGCAGCCACCAGGGGACTCACTCTCATTCCTTCCCTCGCGGCTACGAGAATCCAATCAGTTGTGATACCACCAGAGGATACAATTCTGTCTTCCTGAGTGTCGAACAAGAGATAATGCCCTTCATCCTCGGTTAAAACAGAACTCGAGTCTTCTAAGTTCGGATGTGGAGTCGCCGAATACACGGGTCTCAGGTCTTATAAGATCGTCTGAAAGAAGGTCT
>BLSH010386776.1:269319-282067 GCA_018402905.1 Glandirana rugosa | reverse complement strand
CAGCTGCCAGATCGCTCACTGTGTCCGCGGAGGGCCAGGGAGCGGGTGCGGCGGACTCGATCTCCGCCGGCTACCCGCGATGCCCCCCCCCCCCGGAGTGAAAGAACGGAGGTCCGTGTAAGTAAACACGCCCAGGGAACATAGTTAACCCTTAGAGCGCCCCCTGCAGGTTAATCCTTTCACTGCCAATGGCATTTACACAGTAATCAGTGCATTTTTATAGCACTGATCGCTGTATAAATGCCAATGGTCCCAAAAAAGTGTCAAAATGGTCCGACATGCCCATTGCAATATCGCAGTACCGCTAAAAATCGCAGATCGCCGCCATTACTAGTAAAAAAATAAATAAATAAATAAAAACCCCAGAAATGAATTCTCATCATCCGTAAACGCGGCAAATTTTGCACAAACCAATCAATAAACGCCGATTGCGATTTTTTTTATCACAAATATGAGGAAGAATATAAATCGGCCAAAACCGATGAAAAAAAAAGTTTTTTATATATATTTTTTTAATTAGTATTTTAGCAAAAAGTAAGAAATTTGGGTTTTTGTGCAAAATTGTCGCTCTTCTTTTGTTTATAGCGGCGATCAGAAATGACGCAGCGGTGAACAAATACCACCAAAAGAAAGCTCTATTTGTGGGGAAAAAAGGACGCAGATTTAGTTTGGGTACAACGTCGCACGACCGCGCAATTGTCAGTTAAAGCGTCGCAGTACCGAATCGCAAAAAGGGCTCTGGTCAGGAAGGGGGCAAATCCTTCCGGGGCTGTAGTGGTTAAGAAAACTGCACCAATCACGCACCTCCGCTTTGAAATGCACTGAAAATGTATCAATAACGCATCAATAATGCAACCGTGTTATGTTTATGATGCAGTTTTTGAGTCACATGACCTATGAAAAACACACCATAAGCACAGTAAAATCGCCGTAAAATCATGGCAAAATCACATGCATTTTCGGTGCCATTGTCGGCACCCTGTTCTCTTATCGGTAAAATGCAGATAACACCATTTTCACCCGATATGTTTTGGGGTATCTCTAATTTTTACAGTTGTCACTCCAACAAAACGTGAGGCTTAGACCCCTTTCACACTGAGTCGCTTTAAAGGCGCTATTTAGCTAAAACTAGCACCTGTAAAGCGCCTCAAAGTCACTCCCCATTAGGGTTGCCACATCATCCCTTTAATCCAGGACACATATGAATTACACAGGTTCTGAGGCTAATTTAATGCAGATAAGGCACCAAGTGAGTTTAATTACCACCTTAATCAGCCACAGAACCTGTGCAATTAATGTGTGTCCTGGATTAAAGGGATGATGTGGCAACCCTCTTCCCCATCCACCCCAATGTGAAAGCCGGAGTGTTCTCACACTGGGGCGGTGCGCTAGCAGGAGGTTACAAAAAGTCCTGCAAGCCGCATCTTTGGAGCGGTGATATACGGCTCCTCCACCGCCCCTGCCCATTGAAAACAATGTTGTGGTGCTTCCGAAGCGGCTGCACGCCGCCTTGGAAGCACAGAGAGCGGGCACTTTTAACCCAGTTTTAACCCCATGTGGGGGGTTAAAGGCGCACCGCTCCCGTCGCCATAGCGCCACTCTAAGAGCGGTAAATCCCCGTTGTGACTAGCAGGGATTTACCGCTAATGCCCCACCGCCCCAGTGTGAAAGTGCCCTAAATCTTCCAATGGATACAACTATTTCATTAACAAGTGTGTGGAAGATCTTTCATACTGCTGTGGTTTGGCCTCAGTGCAGGTGCAGTGCAGGTTATCCGTACTCTCTTATAGACTTTCTATTAAGTCCAGATTTTTGGCACATTTTCTGAAAGCTCACCAAAAGTCCTGCGTGTCAAAAACACGTTCAACTCCATCACAGTAAGGCCCCTTTCACACTGGGGCTGGCAGGCGGTAGCGGTAAATTCCCGCTAGTCTCAGCGGGGATTTAGCGCTGTTATAGAGGCGCTACGGCGCCGCTATGCAGGCGGGTGTGGGGCACTTTTAACCCCCCGCTTCGGAAGCGCTGCCCATTGTTTTCAATCACCGCTCACCGCACCGCCCCAAAGATGCTGCTTGCAGGACTTTTTGTAACGTCCTGCAAGCGCACCGCCCCAGTGTGAAAGCACTCCGGCTTTCACATTGGGGTGGGTGGGGAGGGATTTTTGAGGCGCTTTACAGGCGCTATTTTTAGCTAAATAGCGCCTGTAAAATGCCTCAGTGTGAAAGGGGCCTAAATGAAAAAAAATGTAAACGGAAATCCCCTCAATGGGACAAAAAATGAACAGGGATTATAACCATTCCTTACTGTATTCAAAACTAAAATAAAAGTTTTGGCTACTTGCGCACTTTAACCGCTTCCCGACCACTTTGCGTACATTTACTGCTGCTGAGTGCCGCTGTTCCCCGAATCTCCCTCTATAAACGGCAGCTCTCGCGTGCGCTGTAGCAGGCGGGAGCGCGCCGCCGGCAAAACGCTCTCATTCCTGCCGCACTCTGCAGGAGTGTGGCTGCGGCTCAGGCGGGCTCAATCTCCACCGGCGAGCCGCGATTGCCTAGCAGAGAGGAAGAATGGGGAACTGCCGATGTAAACACAGTGGTTTCCCGTTCTGTCAGGCGGCATTTAAGAGATCTACTGATCACTGTCACTGGGATCAGTTAGACCTCTGGTGCCCCTGGCAGCCCAGCCCTCTCACAGTTAGAACACGCTTAGAGAACACAGTTAACCCCTAGATCTCTCCTGCAGGTTAACCCCTTCACTGCCAATGGCATTTATACAGTAATCAGTGGATATTTAAATTTCTGATCGCTGTATAAATGTCATTGGTCCCAAAAAAGTGTCAAAAATGTCCGACATGTCCGCTGCAATATCACAGTCCGATAAAAATCGCAGATCGCCACCATTACTAAAAATATGAGGAAGAATATAAATCGGCCAAAACCGATGAATACATTTGTTTTTTTATCATTTTTTTTTGGATTTGTATTGTAGCAAAAAGTAAGAAATATATTTTTTTTTTTTTTGCAAAATTGTCGCGCTTTTTTTTTATAGCGGCGATCAGAAATGACACAGAGGGGATCAAATACCACCAAAAGAAAACTCTATTTGTGGGGAAAAAAGGACACAAATTTCAGGCAAGCAATTGTCAGTTAAGGCGACGCAGTGCCGAATCGCAAAAAATGCTCTGGTCCTAACATGGGAAATCCTTCCGGGGCTGAAGTGGTTAAAGATTAGGTTTACATCTATTTTGGAGCTGAATGCCAACTTTACCTTAAAATTGTTGTAAAACCTTAGTGAAGTGACTGGCCTCAGATGATACACAGACATGAAACAATTCCTCCTACATAAGTTGTACCTGTGTATCTGCAGTCTTCTCTTCTCTATATCTGATCAAAGTCCAGAATTTATAAAATTGTCAGAAAAAAGGGGGCAAAGAGCTGAAGGTACATCAGGTAGGAGAGCTATGAGAGCTGATTGGATGAAAGGGACACACCCCTTCACACAGCAAACAGGAACAGAGCTGAGGCTGTCAATCAGCTGGAGCTCCCACCCCTGTCACCTTTTTTCTCTTGGTGTCAGGAAAACTTATCAGAAGTGATTAATGCTAATAGCAGAGGAATAAAGCCACAGACATAAATTACACTTTGGAGTTGATTTACTAACCTGGAGGGTGCAAAATCTGGTGCAGCTCTGCATAGTAACCAATCAACTTCCAGGTTTTATTGTCAAAGCTTAATTGAACAAGCTGAAGTTAGAAGCTGATTGGCTACCATGCACAGCTGCACCAGAATTTGCACTCTTCGGTTTTATTAAATCAACCCCTGAGGCTACTTTCACACTGAAGCGTTTTAGAGACGCTATTTAGTTAAAAATAGCATCTGTAAAGTGCCTCAAAAGTCCCCCCCCAATCCACCCCAATGAGTGCTTTCACACTGGGGCGGTGCGCTTGCAGGACGTTACAAAAAGTCCTGCAAGCAGCATCTTTGGGGCAGTGAGGGGAGAGGTGTAAATACCGCTCCTCTACCTCCCCTGCCTTTGAAATGAATGGCAAGCGCTTCCGAAGCGGCTGCACACCGCCTCGGTAGCGCTGAGCGCCGGCACTTTTAACCCCTTGTGGGGGGTTAAAAACGTAGCCCTCCCGCCCGCATAAAACTAGTGGGGTTTTACCGCAACCGCGGCTACCGCTTCAGTGTGAAAGTAGCCTTAGTGTTCGTAATTGAGACAAGTACACACTGTAGAGAGATATGCTTGGTTTATATTTAATGTCTGGCTTACAACCACTTTAAGGCTCCATGCACACTAGCATTTATTTTAAGCGAAAAAAACACTTGAAAAATCACTGGTTAAAAAATGGTGGTAATAGCGTTTTAGCAACTTTTTAAAAGCATTTAGGACTATTAGCGTTTTATTGGCGTTTTTGCAGTAAAAGGAAAAAAAGCTCAAAAAACACTATGGCTCCATGCACACTAGCGTTTTTTTTAAGCTCCTAGAAGCTGTTATTAGCATTTTTTTTTGGCTCTTAGAAGCTAAATAGTGTTATCCTATGTGTCCATGCACACTACTTTAGGCTATTAACATTTGTGGAGCTTCAGCCTCTAGGAGCAGAAAAATAAAGAGTTTCTTGGAACGTTTCCCAGCAGAAAAAAAAACGCTAACTGCTTCTAAAAGCTACTAAAATGCTACTAAGAGCTTTTTTCCGCTGTAGAAACGCTAATAAAATGCTAATGCTCCTAAAAGCTTCTAAATACTTCTAGCTACTAAAATGCATCAGCATTTTTCATTGAGCTTTTTTTAAGCTTAAAAAAAACGCAAGTGTGCATGGAGCCATGGTAGCGTTTAGGAGCAATTAGCAGCATTTAGGAGCATTTCTGCTGGAAAAACGCTCCAAGAAATTCTACAAAAAAACATTTGTTTTCCTGACAACTGAAGACGCTGAAGCTCAAAACCACTAATAGCCCATGGTAGTGTGCATGGAAACATAGGATAACACTATTTAGCTTCTAGAAGCAGAAAAAAAAATGCTAACAACAGCTTCTAAGAGCTTAAAAAACCGCTAGTGTGCATGGAACCTAATGCCTCGTACACACGGGATGACGATCGCACGTACGATCGTCTCAAATCGTATGTTGGCTGTTGTATGTAGCATACTGACTGCACTACACGATCATACGACCACAGAAGAACGTTCAGGTGCATGTAATTAGCATCCGGCCGTTCCTGACATTGGAGCATGCGTGTTTTGCACAATACAACTTGTACCAACTTCTCTGTACACACGACACAACGGTCGTATGACCGCTTGTTGGTACGACCAAGTTTTCTAGTTTGCTCATACAACTCCCGTTGTACGGCCGTCGTATGTCGGCTGTTCTAATCGCGCGTACGAACGATCAATTTCACATACAACGGTCGTTCGTACAACCTGTAGTATACGATCGTCGCCCCGTGTGTACGAGGCTTAAGTCCTGAGCAGTTGTACAGGCTCATTTCCTATACTGAAATTGCTTACTCTGATTTCACTGCACACTTTGAGCTTCTCACGGTGTGTATTAGAAGCTCCAGCAAGTCAAATGAAGCCTGCTGCATTTCCTGACTTGGGGGGGGCATGCAACATCATTTAGCTCTTTTCTCCCCAGCCTTACTGTTCCTGGCCTGCCCCTTCTATCCAATAATAGATTTCAGTTATTTCAATCATGGAGGCTCAACATCATATGTGGGCATTACCTAGGGGGGTCTTCATGCAAATATAGTCTGTGTAGGAAGGACCATTCCTTCACACTGACACCCACCCATCAAGATATTTTGTGTTTGCATAACTCCTTACAATATCGAGTCCACTGCTTTCAAACTGAGACGCTTTACAGACGCAATTTAGCTAAAAATAGCCCCCCCCCCAATGTGAGAGCCCTGAGTGCTTTCACACTGGGGCGGTGCGCTTGCGGGACGTTACAAAAAGTCCTGCAAGCAGCATCTTTGGGGCGGTGACATACCCCTCCTCTACCGCCCCTGCCATTGAAATGAATGGCAAGCTCTTCTGAAGCGGCTGCCCACCGCCTCAGTAGCGCAGAGCACTTTTAACCGCGTTTTAACCCCTTGTGGAGGGTTAAAAGCGTTGCGCTCCCGCCTGCATAGCGGAGCCCTATCACTGGAAAAACTCTGCTAAAACTAGCGGGGTTTTACCGCGACTGCGGCTAAGCTGCAGTGTGAAAGTAGCCTTACATTGTGGTTTGCGGGCTCTTGAGATGAGTACTGAGGCAGGGCACTGTGATGTTTTCAGGTATCTATGTACAGTGCCCTCCCCTTCATCCATGAGCTGCCTGCATTGCATAATGAAGCACATAGACCCAGTGATGATGTCACTGGGCCTGAAATAAAGTATGTATTTAAATGAGAGAGATTCTATTTAGAAATATTATTAGCATGTTGAGAAAAGGGAGAAGAAGGAACCAGGAAAGGCAAAATATAAGCAGATTAGACCTCAGCTTTAAAACCCAACATTCAACGGTCAGATTCTCAGGTCAGGCCTGTGATGATAGCATAAAAGAGATTCTGATTGGCTACTTGGGACAGCACTGACTTTTATTGATACCTCAGATATTTCTATTCACAAGCCTGAGCAACAACAATAGAGACACGGGTCATACATTAGCTGATTTTTATTTGACTTTGTAATCAAAATTTTCCAACTTTAAATGAAAATTATATTAAAAGTTTCGCCCTTTCGGGCAAAAGTGACAGCTTGTCTTTTAACCTCCCTGGCGGTATGATTCTGTCTGGAATTTTGTACCAAAAGCGGTACAATTTTTTGCATGGAAATTTGGTGATATGTATTATAGGCCTGCAATTCTTAGTAATTACTTACTTAAACCTGACCAAAACAAGACTCTAGTAGACATTCCAGATGTGATAAATTTTAAACACAAATGCATGAATTATAATCTAATCAATAATATAATTTTATTCAATAATGCAATGAAAAATAATGAAATTTGTCAAACAAAGAAATTGCAAGGGTCCTCAAGCTATCATTGGTTTTTTTTTTTTTTTTTTTTTAGCGAATATATAAATTTAAAAAAAAATAAAAAACATTAAAAATTGGGGAAAAAATGCAAATAAAATAAATAAAACTTTTAGAATGTCCAGCTAAAATATTAAAAATTAAAAAGTGACATTTCACTTTCAGCTCAGCTGATCCAAAAGCGCATTTGTGGGACAGCGCTTTTTTGATGCCATTTTCAAAGGCTTTTATTTGTCACAAATGACAATGGCAAGGGGCACTGAAAAGGGCACTGTGTCTGATACTAAGGTGCAACATTTGAATTTCCCTCCCAATTCTGCTCCCATGCACCATTGCTGCTGCAGGGAACGGAACCAGGAAGTCACCAGAGCGACGAACGGCGCGGCGGGGATCTCGGCGGCGATCACAGCAATGGGAGATCATTGCTGGATCGCCAGGAGAAGGTAAGGAACCCCGCTGCAGGCTCTGCACATCTACCGCGAGCGTGACTCGGGGATACCGATCCTAGCATGTAAAAACCACCCCGAGTCACGCTCGGGAATACCGCTAAGGGAGTTAACCAGAGTCTCCTGCCTCACCTAATACTTATCTTGGCCAAGCTTCCTCACCACTCCCTTGCAGATTTTAGTAAATACTCAGTGCATCTGGGTATGGGAAAACTAGGACCTCCTCCAAATGAGTGGTCAATCTCAAGGTTTGAACTCTGTCAAGTAAGTAGGAGGATGACACCATCAAGCCTTTGTGTAAGTTTCAACTTCATCCAAGATCAAGGTTACACTGTCATAGGGTTTGGACTTTCAGCTATATGGGAGGAATGGAGTGGCAAGGATGTATAGACAAGGCAAGTATCACTAGGTGGGTGAATGGGCAAATGGAACTTTAAAAGAAATTAAAATTAAGCACAAAGGGATTGATTTACTAAAACTGGAGAGTGCGAAAATATGGTGAAGCTCTGTAAAGAAATCAGTCAGCTTCCAGGTTTTTTTTTTATTGGCAAGGGTTAATTGAACAAGCTAAAGTTTGAAGCTGATTGGCTGCCATGCACGACTGCACCAGATTTTGCACTCTCTAATTTTAGTAAATCATCCCCATAGTGTCCTGACAATGTAGACCTCACTCTTCTCCAGGAACAAAAGACTCCTTGTTATGTTGATCAAATTTTACTTAACGTGTGAGTTTTACATCAAATGCATAGGATTATAAAGTAAGTAAAATACCATAGGTAATGGGTTACATCCCATATTGGGTGGACACAGAATAAATTGTATATGAAATGACCAATAGGAGATATATTTCAGTACAAATGCTAAACAGTTAAACACAACTGTAGTTAATGCATTTTGTGGTTTTACCAATGTCTAAAATTTACAAAGAATGGAAAGGTCCACTGGTCTCATAAGGAACTAACAAGTTCTATTGCTCACTACAAAACTAAAAAAAAAGTTATTATGAACCTGAATTATAAGTGAGTTGATAATATAAGCTGTCATCTCTAACCTTGGTGTCCCTGTATCCCATGCCTCTGAGAGAAGGAGATGATCAGGTGTGTCGCCATCTTCTCAAAGTCATCTATCTTCTTGGAAAGCTCTCTTATCTTTAGGTCCACCTTCTGGATCAGATCAATGACTGCAAGTAAAGTTGAGTTTTTCTGCCTGGTTATCTCACTCAAGACTCTCTTTAAAGCTAATAATCTGCAGGAATGAGAAAGATCAATTGGTTCCCCCATCCATACTAAACGGGGTGGATGGAGGAATATTCCTCTTCCAGCTACTGTGCTGTCTTGGCTCTATGAATAACCGAACAGTGACTACATCTAATTGGATCCAGGCACAGTTTGGCTGACAGTTTTCCACCTGGCATGTTCAATTTTTCAATCCAAGCTTGTCAAAACTGGATGGTGCCATCAGGGCTGCCCATGGTTTCAATTTTGGCTGAATGAGAAGGAATCGGCCAAAATTCGAGCCATTTATGGCCAGCTTTAAGCCTCGTACACACGGGACAATGATCGTACTTACGATCGTCTCAGATCGTATGTTGCATAATGTAACTTGCATACTGACTGCACTACACGATCGTACGACCACAGAAAGAAAGTTCAGGTGCATGTAATTAGCATCCGACCATTCCATTCCAACATGCATGTTTTGCACAATACAACTTGTTGTACCAACTGCTCTGTACACACGATACAACGGTCGTATGACTGCTTGTTGGTACGACCACGTTTTCTAGTTTGCTCATACAACTCCCCTTGTACGACCGCCGTATGTCGCATACGAACGATCGATTTTGCATACAACGGTCGTTCATACGACCTGTTGTATACAATCGTCGTCCCGTGTGTACGAGGCTTAAGGGTCCTTTCACACACACGGACCGTTCATCAGTTCATCAGTTTATCAGTTCATCCGTTTTTCATCCGTTTTTCATCAGTTTTTTCATCCGTTTTTCATCAGTGGTCATCAGTTTTTCATCAGTTTTTTTTTTACATTCACTACCAATGCAAAAATGGATGAAAAACTGACCGTTCGTCAGTTTACATCCGTTTTTCGTCCGATCCGTTTTTTTGACGGATGAAAAATAGGACTTTCATCCGTTCAAAAAAACAGATGCTGACGGAAGCGGATGAAAACTGATGAAAATAGCTGATCATCAGTTGTCATCAGTTTTTCCATAGAGTTGCATTAATGTCCGTTTTTCATCCGTCAACGGATGGATGAAAAACGGACAAACGGTCCATATGTGTGAAAGGGGCCTTAATCTTCCAGCTGTCACCTAATCCTAATAAGGAAAAAGTGGGAAAGAAAGAGTGAGAGAAAGAAATAGAGAGAGATGAAATGAAAGAGAGAAAGAAACATAAAAAGAAAGAAAGAGAGAGAGAGAGAAAGAAAAAAAGAGAGAAGAATAGAAAGGAAGAGATAAAGAAAGAAAGAAAAAAATAAAGAAGGAGAGAAGTAAAGAGAGCAAGAAATAAAGGAAGTTCTCCAGCTGGTTCTTGGTGGCTGTAAACAGGGCAGCAGATCCTTCTTGTAGTTTCTTCCAGTTTTCCTGCAAACCCCAGACTGTCTCTTCCATCTTCTCTCTCTTTACAATCAATTCCTGCAGAATATTTCTCACTTTCTTTCTTTTCTCCGCAGCCTTCTCCAGTGTCTCCACCTGGTGCCCTCGATGTTCCCCTGCCAAAATGCAGGTCTTGCAGACACAGGTAGAGTCCTCGGTGCAGTAATACCTCAAACGTTCCTTATGAACAGGGCATTTACAGTTTTCCAAGGAGGTAGTAGGTTCAGTTAAGATATGTTCTTGTGACTTGCTGTGGACTTTCAGGTGTTTCTTACACAGAGAAGCTTCACACAACAGACAAGATTTAACAGCGGGTACAGGAGAGTCCACACAATAAGTGCAGGGGACCTTGGGATTCTGATCCAGATGACCAGACCGGAAGTCCTCCACCATTTTTCTCAGGATGAGGTTCCTCTGTAGTGCAGGATGATCTGAAAACTCTTCTCTGCATTCAGGGCAGGAATAACCTCCAGATGGGTTTCGGGTAGCCCGCCACTGATTAATACAGCCACGGCAGAAGTTGTGCCCACATCTCAGCATCACAGGATCACTGAAAATGTTCAAACAGATGGGGCAGTCCAATTCCTTTCTCAGGTCAGAAAATGCCATGGCGAACAGCAATACAGTGAAGTGTGAGAAAGCAAAAGTGACTTTTCTCTAATGCTACAGTTGGGTGCGGTCTGGGAGGTTTTCTTTATCGTTGTTTAGCAGTGATCTGGCAAGGGAATTTGCTGTATCTAAAGGTGACAGGGAAAACAAGAAGAGACAGATATAGAAACTCAGAGAGAGAGGGGAAGAGGAAGATGAACAGAAAGAGACTGATAAATATGAACAGAAAGGAAAAGAGAGAGTGACAAAGAAAGAAAGAATAGATGGACAGAAAGATATAAAAAAAAATGGGTATTAAAGCGGTAGTAAACCTGCCTGAAAAAAAAACAAAAACCCTGCAAGACAATAGCATAATATGTTAGTATGCATCGCATACTAACATATTATGAAATACTTACCTTAGAACGAGGCCCCTGATGCCCGAGTCGGTCAGCACTGAGGGAGCTGACATGATGGTCCTCTTCTTTCTTCCGGGTACGCGGCTCCGGCGCTGTGAGTGGCTGAAGCCACGTGACGTCATTCCCGCATGTGCGCGCGGGAGCTCTTCGTTCCGGCAGCCAGCTCTGATTTTCCGGCCGCCTCTGCCGGATCATCAGAGCGCATGCGCCGCTAATGTCAGCGACTACATGCAGGGCGAATATCTCCTAAACCATGTAGGTTTAGGAGATATTCATTTTACCTACAGGTAAGCCTTATTATAGGCTTACCTGTAGGTAAAAATAGTACTTGGGGGTTTACTACCACTTTAAGGGAAAGGGGAAGAGGTAGGGTAAAGCAAGGAGAGATATAAGGCCCCTTTCACACTGAGCGGATCCGCTCAGAGGGGTCCGCCAGCTCAGCAGGAGATCATTCCGATGATCTCTGCTGAGCTGGAGGATGACAGCTCGATCTCTGCACTCTGTGCAGGGAGGGACCTGTCAGCTCCCCGCTCTCCTCTATGGGGAGATCGGATGGAAATGGATCCGCCTGTCCATTTTCATCCGATCCCATCCAATCCGATCCGCTAGACGGATGGGTGAACGTATCACCCATACGTCTATTTTGAGCAGATCAGGTCGGATCGGATGGCAGCAGACACATCTCCGCTGATATTCGACTGCCCATAGAGGTCTATGGGTGGCCTGCTCAGATCTGTCTGAAGAACTGACAGACGGATCCAAGCGGTCCGATCGTGTGAAAGGGGTCTGAGGGAACAGAGAGGCAGATGTAGAGGAACAAATAAAAACATGAAGAGCTAGATAAAACGTCATTACATAATCAGGCTCTGCCTGGTACTCTTTCACAGTGACTGTGCTTTCCTACTTCTCTCTCTCAGGGTAAGTCTACAGGGATTTGCCTTTCTATTTCTACTGGTGACCATTGTCACTGAGAAAGAACAACTGTCTCAGAGGAGAATTCACCTAACTGTGGGAGATGTCTTCCAACTTCCTATTGCATCTCTGTGGCAGGAAGTGAAGGAAAATGTCCCCATTGGTACACAGCCAGCAAAAAAAAAATACCTGGCAAGGGTGTTAACCCTTCACAACTCTATCAAAAAAAGAAAAAAACAAAGAAAAAAACATTTTGTCTATATATACATATGAATACCTCTGACATTCTCTTGTAGATCTCAAGATTATATTAACCGCTTAACAACCGCCCTATAGACAAAAGACGTCTACAGGGTGGTTGCTTAATTCTGGGAGGACGTCTATTGACGTCCTCCCAGAATCGCGGTTCCCGCGCGCCCCCTGGGGCGCGCACACGGGAACATCCGTGACCGTCGGGTCCGGGGGACCCGACCGATCACGGATCGGGGTGAATGGCCGCTGTGCGCGGCCTTTCACCACGTGATCGCGCCGTCAAATGACGGCGCGATCACATGTAAACAAGCCGGCGGAAGCGCCGGCTTGTCTCTCCTCTCCGCACCGATCGGTGCAGTGTGAGAGGAGAGAGGGGGGAGAGAAGACGTGCAGCAGCGCTGTGGGCGATGTGCAATGCCCACAGCGCTGCCTAGTAACAAAACTGCTCACCCATCCATCCATCCATGCTCACCCAGCCATCCATCCATGCTCACCCACCCAT
>BLSH010386776.1:180347-193411 GCA_018402905.1 Glandirana rugosa | reverse complement strand
TTTGTGTCGACCTGAGTTTACTTCCACATCTTGGTATATATATATATATATATACATACACATTGGGTACGGAAAGTATTCAGACCCCCTTACATTTCTCACTCTTTGTTATATTGCAGCCATTTGCTAAAATCATTTAAGTTAATTTATTTTCCTCACTAATGTACACACAGCATTCCATATTAACAGAAAAACACAGAATTGTTGACATTTTTCAGATTTATTAAAAAAGAAAAACTGAAATATCACATGGTCCTAAGTATTCAGACCCTTTACTGTGACACTCATATATTTAACTCAGGTGCTGTCTATTTCTTCTGATCATCATTGAGATGGTTCTACACCTTCATTTGAGTCCAGCTGTGTTTCATTATACTGATTGGACTTGATTAGGAAAGCCACACACCTGTCTATATAAGACCTTACAGCTCACAGTGCATGTCAGAGCAAATGAGAATCATGAGGTCAAAGGAACTGCCTGAAGAGCTCAGAGACAGAATTGTGGCAAGGCACAGATCTGGCCAACGTTACAAAAAAATTTCTGCTGCACTTAAGGTTCCTAAGAGCACAGTGGCCTCCATAATCCTTAAATGGAAGACGTTTGGGACGACCAAAACCCTTCCTAAAGCTGGCTGCCCGGCCAAACTGAGCTATCGGGGGAGAAGAGCCTTGGTAAGAGAGGTAAAGAAGAACCCAAAGATCACTGTGGCTGAGTTCCAGAGATGCAGTCGGGAGATGGGAGAAAGTTGTAGAAAGTCAACCATCACTTCAGCCCTCCACCAGTCGGGGCTTTATGGCAGAGTGGCCCGACGGAAGCCTCTCCTCAGTGCAAGACACATGAAAGCCAGCATGGAGTTTGCTAAAAAAACACCTGAAGGACTCCAAGATGGTGAGAAATAAGATTCTCTGGTCTGATGAAACCAAAATAGAACTTTTTGGCCTTAATTCTAAGTGGTATGTGTGGAGAAAACCAGGCACTGCTCATCACCTGTCCAATACAGTCCCAACAGTGAAGCATGGTGGTGATGGGTGTTTTTCAGCTGCAGAGACAGGAGGACTGGTTGCAATTGAGGGAAAGTTGAATGCGGCCAAGTACAGGGATATCCTGGACGAAAACCTTCTCCAGAGTGCTCAGGACCTCAGACTGGGCCGAAGGTTTACCTTCCAACAAGACAATGACCCTAAGCACACAGCTAAAATAACGAAGGAGTGGCTTCACAGCAACTCTGTGACTGTTCTTGAATGGCCCAGCCAAAGCCCTGACTTAAACCCAATTGAGCATCTCTGGAGAGACCTAAAAATGGCTGACCACCAACGTTTACCATCCAACCTGACAGGACTGGAGAGGCTCTGCAAGGAGGAATGGCAGAGGATCCCCAAATCCAGATGTGAAAAACTTGTTGCATCTTTCTCAGAAAGACTCATGGCTGTATTAGATCAAAAGAGTGCTTCTACTAAATACTGAGCAAAGGGTCTGAATACTTAGGACCATGTGATATTTCAGTTTTTTCTTTTTTAATAAATCTGCAAAAATGTCAACAATTCTGTGTTTTTCTGTCAATATGGGGTGTTGTGTGTTTTATAATTATCAATCAACTGCTGCACCTGCAGGGTTCTAATGAGGAGAGTGGCAGGGTCTGCATCCCTTTAGATGTGATTTCCCTTTGGGAGTATCCCACCAAAAATGACATTTTTTTTTTGCAGGGGATGCCAAAAATCTGATTTGTATCTTCGTGCAGACTTCTGGAAAAATCAGTCAGCCAATCATACAATCAAGAAATTACATTTTCAGGGGGTGTACTGTATACCATCTGTGTACAGAACGTCTCCAGGTTGCCATATTGCATTGCAATTTACAGAAAATTACTGAGCTGCAGATTGAAAAGGAAATGCAATTTTTAAACAAAATCAATTACAATATGACTTGATTTGCAATTGTATATGCTATATCTTTTTTATTTGCTATTTTTTTTCCCCCCACAAATGTGGCGTTACCCTTTCATAGTTTATCCCTCTGGAAACAGGAGCCTTTGATAAACCCTGCATTAGCTGTAGGTACATTCAGCCACGCAGTACAGTGACTTTAGATCTGCAAGTCTTTAGATCTGCAACAGAAAAGAGTTTTTTTGGGCTATTTGCTTCACTCGTTACTTTTATTACAAATAGTTACCTTGTTTAAGATCTCAAGTGCGTAGTCAACCAATTCTTTTTCATTCATACAGTAAACTGTTGACTTCCTGGGAGATCTGGACATGTAAAACAAAAAGAAGATTTACTAACACAAGAACACATCCTTGCCGTGGCCCTGTCACCAGACCACTCATTTCAACAACAATTTTCCAATAACATTATATGTGCATTTAAAATATAACACTTTTGTGAGGGCGAACTCAGACATTATAGGCTTGAAGGTGGGCAATGCTGAGCATAAATTGTCAGCTTACGCAGATGACATACCCTCACCTCACAAACCCCCTTGTCTCCTTGCCTAATCTGATGAGGGAACTCCACTTTTCAATTTCAAAATCAATTACACTAAATCTGAGATCTTACCTATTCAGCTATCCTAGGGTTGCCACCTGTCCGGGATTCACCCGGACAGTTCGGGTTTGGCATCATGTGTCCAGGTTTCACTGTTCAGACCGGACTATGGCTGCCTAGCAGAATTGCTGGCTGCAGTTGTAAGCCAAGAGTGTCTGTTACACTCTCATTCACACTGCCCAAAGCCAGCACTAACAATCCCCCACACACACACATGCAGGGAGGAGAGAGGGCTCAATCTGTTTCTCTTCCTCCTGCCCCTACCCCTCTGTGTCTGCCCACATTCTAATCCCTGGCGCTGTGCCTCAGAAAAGAAAAGGGGTGGGAAATTTGAAGTCCAGCAGCCTGAGATACATCTGGGTGAGAGGTGCTGACTGCCAAGGGGTGAGTGAGCTCACCATCTATTCCTGCCTGTGACTGAAGTCTACCCCCTTCTCTCTCCTACCTCTGAGTGAGTACACTAAGGTAAACCAGAGTTCTCAGAGCACCCCTTACATCAGAGTTCCCCTTTACACCAGAGGCCACAGTGTTCCCCCTTACATCAGAGTCCTCTCTGTACATCAAAGTTCTCAGTGTTCCCCCTTAAATTAGGGCTCCCAAAGCATCCTTTATGTTAGAGTCCCCAGAGTTTTCCCTAACGTAAGAGTCTGCAGAGTTCCCCCTTACAGTGTAAGGGAACTATGCGAGTTCAAATGTAAAAGGGGAACTCTGCAGATTTAGATGTAAAATGAGAACTATGTAGACTCTGATGTAAAGGGGACTCTTATGATTAACTTCATATGATTAGAAATTTTATTTACTTGCAAAATATATGTATAGTTTATACTATAAAAATAAACAGGTGTGCGTTGCTAAAGTGTTCAGGTTTGGATTGAAGAAAAGGTGGCAACTCTAAGCTATCCCCTTCTCTGGCAAATAGTCTACAGATGGCCTTCCCCTTTACTTGGGCCTAATCCTCTTTGAAACACCTAGGTATTCAGCTTACTGACAACTTTGATACTTTATATGCCCATAACTACCCGAAACTGTTAGGCACAGTTAACCAGTTCCGGACCGGCTCGTGTACATTTACTGCTGCAAAGTGGCAGGCACAGCGGTCCGATTCGTTAAAGGACCGATCAACAATCTACAGGAATAGACCAATGATATTTGGTCTATACCTGCTGATCGGTCCTGGAGAATGGAATGCCTCCCCTGTCTGTGTAATGTAAGCACAGACAGGGAAAGTGATGTCACTCTCCCTCTCTCCTTCCTTTTCCGTTCGAGAGAGGACATCAGAAAAGTGAGTTGCACCAACACTACATTAACACCAGTACACGTTAGGCACACTTTCAACCCTTTGATCGCCCCCCTGATCATGCCCCAGTTAACCCCTTCACTCCTGTCACCCCCTGTCACTGAGTGCAGGGATCAGATCATTCACTGATCGCTATACTTGTGTCACTTGTGATACTAATCAGTGTTAGGGTAGGTAGTAGTAGGTTGAGGTACACCCCCTTAACCCCTCTAATAGAGTTTTTAACCCCTTGATTGCCCCGTCACCTGTGTTCACCGTGTCACGAGTGACGCTAGCTAGATAGTTCGTTTTTTTCCCTCAGATTACCCGCTATATATACAGTGGGTATGGAAAGTATTCAGACCCCCTTAAATTTTTCACTCTTTGTTATATTGCAGCCATTTGCTAAAACCATTTAAGTTAATTTTTTCCCCTCATTAATGTACACACAGCACCCCATATTGACAGAAAAACACAGAATTGTTGACATTTTTGCAGATTTATTAAAAAAGAAAAACTGAAATATTACATGGTCCTAAGTATTCAGACCCTTTGCTCCGTATTTAGTAGAAGCACCCTTTTGATATAATACAGCCATGAGTCTTTTTGGGAAAGATGCAACAAGTTTTTCACACCCGGATTTGGGGATCCTCTGCCATTGCTCCTTGCAGATCCTCTCCAGTTCTGTCAGGTTGGATGGTGAACGTTGGTGGACAGCCATTTTTAGGTCTCTCCAGAGATGCTCAATTGGGTTTAAGTCAGGGCTCTGGCTGGGCCATTCAAGAACAGTCACGGAGTTCTTGTGAAGCCACTCCTTCATTATTTTAGCTGTGTGCTTAGGGTCATTGTCTTGTTGGAAGGTAAACCTTTGGCCCAGTCTGAGGTCCTGAGCACTCTGGAGAAGGTTTTTGTCCAGGATATTCCTGTACTTGGCCGTATTCATCTTTCCCTCGATTGCAAACAGTCGTCCTGTCCCTGCAGCTGAAAAACACCCCCACAGCATGATGCTGCCACCACCATGCTTCACTGTTGGGACTGTATTGGACAGGTGATGAGCAGTGCCTTGTTTTCTCCACACATACCGCTTAGAATTAAGGCCAAAATGTTCTATCTTGGTCTCATCAGACAAGAGAATCGTACTTCTCACCATCTTGGAGTCCTTCAGGTGTTTTTTAGCAAACTCCATGCGGGCTTTCATGTGTCTTGCACTGAGGAGAGGCTTCCGTCGGGCCACTCTGCCATAAAGCCCCGACTGACGGAGGGCTGCAGTGATGGTTGACTTTCTACAACTTTCTCCCATCTCCCGACTGCATCTCTGGAATTCAGCCACAGTGATCTTTGGGTTCTTCTTTACCTCTCTTACCAAGGCTCTTCTCTCCCGATAGCTCAGTTTGGCCAGACGGCCAGCTCTAGGAAGGGTTCTGGTCGTCCCAAACGTCTTCATTTAAGGATTATGGAGGCCACTGTGCTCTTAGGAACCTTAAGTGCAGCAGAAATTTTTTTGTAACCTTGGCCAGATCTGTGCCTTGCCACAATTCTGTCTCTGAGCTCTTCAGGCAGTTCCTTTGACCTCATGATTCTCATTTGCTCTGACATGCACTGTGAGCTGTAAGATCTTATATAGACAGGTGTGTGACTTTCCTAATCAAGTCCAATCAGTATAATCAAACACAGCTGGACTCAAATGAAGGTGTAGAACCATCTCAAGGATGATCAGAGGAAATGGACAGCACCTGAGTTAAATGTATGAGTTTCATAGCAAAGGGTCTGAATACTTAGGACCATGTGATATTTCAGTTTTTCTTTTTTAATAAATCTGCAAAAATGTCAACAATTCTGTGTTTTTCTGTCAATATGGGGTGCTGTGTGTACATTAATGAGGGAAAAAATGAACTTAAATGATTTTAGCAAATGGCTGCAATATAACAAAGAGTGAAAAATTTAAGAGGGTCTGAATACTTTCCGTACCCACTGTGTATGTATGTATATATATATATATATATATATATATATATATATATATATATACATACACACCTTTTATTTTTATTGTTTTAACCCCTGATCGCCCAGTGGTGACCTCAGTTACGTTTTAGGGTCCGTTAGGGTCAGCGTCCATCTTCGGCAGGGTCAGATTAGTACAGGTATTCTGACACACATACATACACCTAGATAGGTCAGTTAGTAGTATATTATCTGAGCAGATCAATATCTGATCAGATTTAGATTAGTGTTCTAAAAAACGTGGCGTTAGCGGGATCAGCCCAGATACCTGCTAGCACCTGCGTTTAGCCCCTCCGCCCAGCCCAGCAAACCCAAGTGCAGGATCAATAGATCGCTGACACTTACCAAACACAACACACATATCTACAGCATTCGCAGAGATCACACCCGATCCCAGCGAAATCTGACAGTGATTATGGTAGCGACTTGAAACAGGCTGACATCCAGGTGCGCTTTTTTGCCTGTGAGTCACACTAGTATACCTATAAATTTCGAGCCCAACATGTCCAATTTAAGGTACACTAGTGAAGAGGCCTACGCAATGCTGAGCATGACAGACGAGAGCGCTGGGGAAGCTCCACTGTTAAAATCAGACTCAGTATACAAACCCGTAGACAGCAGCGGCACCCTGTCAGATAGCTCTGATGACGTAGTGGTACCTGCTAAGGTCAGGCGTACCAGATCCCGTTCTGCTGTCGCTGAGGTGCAAGAACCGCAGAGCTCTCGTATGGAGCAGAGAGCCAGTATTAGCACCACTACTCCTGGTGAACTGGCAAGCACCAGCGGCCTAGTACATCCTGGTCATAGACAAACCAGCACTGCAGTAACACTTGTGGCTAGCTGGTGTGGCTAGCAGTAGTGTCCCGCAGCCGCGAAGGCAAACACAGTCCCGCAGAGCCCATAGTGTCCTTCCTGCAGTGCTTGCAAACCCTGATTGGCGACCCACCACTGATGCAGCGCCCGTACTTCCCCCATTCACTGGCCAACCCGGAATTCAGGTGAATACAGTTAACTTTAAGGCCATTGATTTTTATTCGCTGTTTTTCAACGAAGATCTCTATAGATCTATTGTGGACCAAAGCAATTTATAAGCTGGTAAATTCATGACCGCTAACCCAAATTTGTCACTTGCCAGAGACTGGAAGCCAGTTACAGTTCCAGAATATAAAACCTTTCTGGGCCTTATCCTCCTCATGGGCATACATAAAGAACCTGAGTTGCGGTCATATTGGTCCACTGACCCAATTCATCATATGCCCATGTTCTCTGCTTTCATGGCCAGGACACGATACGAGCAGATCCTGCGCTTTATGCACTTTAGCGATAATGAACTCTGTCCTCCACGGGGTGACCCTGAATACGATTGGCTCCACAAAATCCGGCCCCTCATAAACCACTTCAACACCCAATTCGCAATACTGTTTATTCCTGACCAGATTGTTTGTGTAGACGAGTCCCTGATTAAATTTTCTGACTGTCTTGCTTTCAGTTTCTCCCCAGCAAGCGTGCCAGATATGGGGTCAAGTTGTATAAGCTCTGTGACAGAGCCACAGGCTATACATATAGCTTTATGGTTTATGAGGGCAAACATAGTCATGTGGAGCTGGAAGGATGCCCAGACTACATAGAGAGTGCTGGCAAAATTGAGTGGAGCTTGGTGTCACCCTTATTCGGAAAGGGGTACCATTTGTACGTGGACAATTACTACTCAAGCGTGACACTTTTTAGTCATCTGTTGGATCATCAAATTGGCGCATGTGGCACCATGCGATCTAATCGCCGGTCCTTCCCCCAATGGCTGGTAGACTCCCGACTTAGACGGGGGGAGAGAGCCTGCTTGAGAAGTAGTAATTTGCTCACGGTGAAGTGGAGGGATACAAAGAATGTTTTCGTTCTTTCCTCCATTCACGCAGACACGGCTGTCCAAATTACAACGGCAACTGGTTTTGTGGAGAAACCCCTCTGTGTCCACGAATATACCCAAAATATGGGAGGGGTGGACCTCAACGACCAGTTATTGGCACCGTACCTAATTGCCCATAAGGCCAGTCACTGGTACAAAAAAGTGTATACTTATTCCAATTGGCTATGCTGAACACTCATGTGTTATACAGAGTGTCAGGACTGACTGGATCTCTCCTTCAGTTCCAGGAAGAGATCGTCAGAGCCCTTCTGTATTCAGATGGTTCTGTACCCCATGTTCCCAAACCAAATGCAGTGAGCCGGCTGCATGGACGGCATTTTCCACATGCCATCCCTGGTAACCCTACCAACCGAGCCCCCCAAAAAAGATGTTGTGTCTGCCGACGCGGATACTGTTTCGAGTGCTACCATACACTAGTTGAGTATTGGCATAGGGAACAGCACTACACAGGAATAGTGCACACTGTCACAGGGTCTCCAAGATGTCACCGCATTTTGAGAGACCCCCAACCTGGAACTAGTGTTGTTAAAAAGCGTACCAAAAAAAGGTGTAAAAAAACAAAAAACAAAAAAAAAATTAAATAATAAAAGAGAAAAACAGTTGTAAGTTTCTTGTTTTTCTATCTCTATTTTCTCTCTATTCTCTTTCTATTGCTCTCTCTATTATTTTTTATGCATACCTGTAAAGTTTTGTTACTGTTTCTTATCATGTTTTTTTTTTGCAGGTATGTAATATTTTTATAATGTTTTCCTGTAATGTTTTATTATTTTTTTCTTCTTAGCAGGAATGTTATTTTTTATATGTTACTGTGTTTTATTAATCTTTATTTGGTTTTCAGGTACACCAGCTGCAGCACTGATTTATTTATGGTGACAGCAAAAGTGTTTGCTCCCACCATACATAAAGCAGTGACTCCAGCGCTGTTGGAGGTGATTTCACCACCACAGTTAAAAAAAGAGCATATATACCGGAGCATAGGGGCAGGGATGTAAATTGGGGTGGATTGCCCCTATGCTCCGGTATATATTTTTAAAAAGGGGCTATGCCCACCATTAGAGGTGGGTGGATGAAGGCTGGTTTTCTAATGGTGGGCATACCCACCAATTGATTCTTTGTTTCTTTTTCATTTAACCAACAGGCTGCATGAAAAAAAAGAACATTACAACATATGCCCAACAAGGACCAGCAACACATTAGTATGGTTATACCGGAATGATGCCTGCAGATATAGGTATCATCTAGGTATCGTTCTTTTCAGCCCGCGGTCGGCTTTCATGTAAAAGCAATCCTAGCTGCTGATTAGCTGCTAGACTGCTTTTACAAGCAGTGGGAGGGAATGCCCCCCTCCTCGCCGTCTTCCATTGTTTTCTTGGGCTCTCCTGTCCCAACGGGAACCCAAGGATGCAGCCAGTGGTTCCAACAGCTGACCATATAGCTGATCGAGGACTAGAATGGCTCCAATCATCTCTATGGCCTAAGATACCGGAGGCTACAAGAATTTCATGACTTTGGTTTCGTCGGATATGAACCGCACCATTAGGAAATTGGGGAAGCATCTTATCACACTGATTTTGGTGTGATCAGATGCTTTAAGGGCCGAGGAGAGATCTAGAGCCTAATAGACCCCAAATTAAAAAAAAAAAATAAGCGACACTACCTATTTTTATCATAGAGGATATTTAAATTTCCCGTGATAACAATAAAAATGATAGAAAAAAAAAGGATGAAATGGACAGTGAAAAAATAAAATAAAAACAAAATGAATAATTAAAAAAATATATATATATATGCACCCCTGTCCCCCTGTGCATGTGCGCAAAGGTGAACGCAAGTGTTGGTCTCGTGTCATATGTAAACAACAATTGCACCATAATTGTGAGGTATCACCGCGAATGTCAGCTCAAAGGCAGTAATTCTAGCAGTAGACCTCCTCTGCAGATCTAAAGTGGTAACCTGTAAAGGCTTTTAAAGATGTATATAGTTTGTTGCCACTGCGTGGGTATGCGTTGTCATGTCACATTTGGTGTCTATGTACTCGGCATGAGATCATCTTTAATATTTCACCAAATATTTGGTCAATATAGTGTGTTTTTCTGCATTAGAATTCAAAAAAGTGTGCTTTTCCCCAAAAATTGCGTTTGAAAAATTGCTGCGCAAATACTTTGTGAAAAAAAAAAATTGCAACACCCACCATTTTAAGCTGTAGGGCCTCTGCTTTTCTAGCAAATAAAAAAAAAGGATTTTTTCATGTAAACAAAAAGCGTCAGAAAAGACTTGGTGGTTCAAGTGGTTAGAAGAGTAGGTGATGTGTGGCATAGGCTTCTAATGTTGGTCATAAAATGCCAGGACAATTCAACCCCCCCCCCCCCACCCAAATGACACCATTTTGGAAAGTAGACACCCCAAGCTATTTGCTGAGAGGCATGTTCATGGAATATTTTATTTTTTTGTTGCAAGTGATTGAAAAATGACAAAAAAAAAAAAAAAATACACAAAGTTGTCACTGAAATCATATATTGCTCACACATGCCATGGGTATGTGTAGAATTACACCCCAAAATACATTCTGCAGCTTCTGTACAGTACAGGGATACCCCATGTGTGAGACTTTTTGTGAGCCTATCCATGTATGGGACCCCAAAAACCAATCACCGCCTTCAGGATTTCTAAGGGTGAAAATTTATGCCTTCACCCCACACTACCTATCACAGTTCCGGAGGCCATTAAATGCCCAGATAGCAACCCCCCCAAGTGACCCCATTTTGGAAAGTAGACACCCCAAGCCATTTGCTGAGGAGCATGTTGAGTCCAGGGAATATTTTATATTTTGCCACAAGTTTCAGGGAAATGACAATTTTTTTTTTTTACAAAGTTGTTACTAAATCATATATTGCTTAAACATGCCAGGTATATGTGAAATGGCACCCCAAAATACAAAAAAATGCCCTTAGAAAGCATGAAGGCGGTGATTGGTTTTCCGGGTCGTGTACGGGGCTAGACCGCCAAAAAAGTCTCACATATGTGGTATCCACATATTCAGAAGCAGCAGAATGTGTTTTGGGGTGTAATTTCACATACATATAGCTTGGGGTGTCTATTTTCCAAAATGGGGTCATTTGTTTTTTTTTTTTTGCTATCTGGGCATTTCATGGCCTCCGCAACTGTGATAGGTAGTGTGGGGTGAAGGCATACATTTTCGCCCTTAGAAATCCTGAAGGAGGTGATTGGTTTTTGGGGTCCCGTACGTGGATAGGCTCCCAAAAAGTCTCACACATGTGGTATCCCCGTACTCAAGAGAAGCAGCAGAATGTATTTTGGGGTGTAATTTCATATATAACCATGGCTAGAGTTGAGCGGACAACCTGGATGTTCGGGTTCTGCTGAACTTCGTGAAAAAGTTTGAGTTCGGCCCAGAACTTGACCTGAACTTGACCCCGAAACCCATTGAAGTCAATGGTGACCCAAACTTTTGGGCACTAAAACGGCTCTAAAAAAGTCCTGGAAAGGGCTAGAGGGCTGCAAAAGGAAGCAAAATAGGCGCGCGTTCGGAGCATCCGTGCTCCTTCGTGAGGCCTGGACTACATTATCTTGATGCCCAATGTACACCTTATTCCTATAAGTGTAATTTTAATAAAATGTGTTTTTATATTAAATGCTGCACTTAGTGGGGCGCCGCTTCTCTCCTTTGCGAGGAGGAGGAGGTAGCCAACACTGTTTTTTGTTTGTTTGTTTTTTCTAATTGGGGTAGCCCCCAAAATATTGAGACACTTCTGGGGCAGGGCTATGTGGATGGCCCACGGAAAGCACACCAGCAGAGTCATCAAAAAGCATGAGACTACTGCATGACTTGGGGCTCAGACTGTTTTTATGATTTAAAAGGGGTGAAAGACAGATGGCCATGGGGTTCAGGTGGCAACTCTGAGCTTTCAGCAAGGGACCGGGTGGGAGACAATGTGAAGGAACTGGAGGCATTGTCAACCACCCATCTACTATCACCTGTACTTGTTTTGGCCTCACCATTCGTTGAGCAGCATTCGGGCCTACCATATAACATTGAAGGTTCTGTCGGCTACTCGCACCTGAGGAAGGCGTTTCACTTGTGCGTGTAGCTGGCACAGATCACCACGTCCTCTCCTTGCAACAGGAGCTTCACCAACACCATCAACACCAGCAGCACCACGACCACGTCCCTTATTTGACACTCTCCTCATTCTGGATGCAAATGTACTATTTAGCACAAATTTACATTATTTTTTAAACCAGCAATGTCGACGCACTTTTTAATTTTGTGCAAGAAATGCACAGCAAGGTGCAAATGTACTATGTAGCACTATTTTTTTTTAAACCAGCAATGTCGACGCACTTTTTAATTTTGTGAAAGAAATGCACAGCAAGGTGCAAATGTACTATGTACAAGAAATGCACCGCTGGCCGCAAATGTAGTATTTACAATATATATATATTTTTTTTAAACCAGCATTGTAGACGCACTTTTTATTTTTGTGCAAGAAATGCACCGCTGGCCACAAATGTAGTATTTAAAATATATATATTTTTTTAAACCAGCAATGTAGACGCATTTTTTAATTTTGTGCAAGAAATGCACAGCAAGGTGCAAATGTACTATGTACAAGAAATGCACTGCTGGCCGCAAATGTAGTATTTAGAATATATATATTTTTTTTTAAACCAGCATTGTAGACGCACTTTTTATTTTTGTGCAAGAAATGCACCGCTGGCCGCAAATGTAGTATTTAGATTTTTTTTTTTTAACCCCTTCATATCCCGGCCATTTCTGGCACTCCTCTCCTACATGTACAAATCATCATTTTTTTGCTAGAAAATTACTCAGACCCCCCCAAACATTATATATGGTTTTTTAGCAAAGATTCTAGGGAATAAAATGGCGGTTGTTGCAGCTTTTTATGTCATGCGGTATTTGCGCAGCGATTTTTCGAACGCGTTTTTTTTTAAGAAAAAACAGTTTCGTGAACTAAAAAAAATCAAAACAGTAAAGTTAGCCCAATTTTTTTTCATAATGTGAAAGATGATGTTACGCCGAGTAAATAGATACCCAACATGTCACATTTTAAAATTGCGCAAACTTGTGGAATGGCGCCGAACTTTGGTTATTAAAAATCTCCATAGGCGCTGCTTTAAAATTTTTTACAGGTTAGGTGTTGTTGGCGGTAAAATAAGGGATCTTAGAAACGATTTTTTGGTATATATTACAAACCCCCCCAGACTCATTAAAAGATCGTTTTTTTACTACTAAACATGTACATCCTCTCCTCACGGTCTTTACCGGCCCTATACTTC
>BLSH010386776.1:122652-141957 GCA_018402905.1 Glandirana rugosa | reverse complement strand
AAATTTTTTTTTTTGCGGATAACTGCGGCTGCGAGTGATTGCGGCTACGTATTGCTGGTAGTAGGCTTTCGAGCCTATACAGCTTGGAGTAAGACAACATGCATAAAGAGGATGATGTGGTCAAAATACTAATTTGCCTAATAATTCTGCACACAGTGTATAGTCTTAAATAAGAGCTGCGCTTTAACCCCGTTTTCACTCACACGATTTGTTTCATTTGTGGTGTTAGCTGCTGTTTTGGACTTCATACTTAGCGCAATATTTCCCCACCTATACATTAGTGTCTGATTATTAAAAGTCAGGTACACTTTTTAAAGCTGCTGACTTTTAGGCCTCATACACACGGACGTTTCTTAAAAAATAAACAAAACGTCAGGCCCAACGTCAGGGAAAAAAAATCTTTGTTTTTCGGCGTTATGCATCGGCGTTAGTGAGCGTCGGCGTCAATAGGCGTTTTTTTTTTTAAAAAAAAACAGCCCTCTGCTATTTTTCAACCTAAAAATGTTGGCGTAAAAAAATGCCGGTACGGCGTTAGTGAGCGTTTTTTGTCGTCGTCGTCAAAAAACGCCAAAATGTTACTGCCTCAGAACACGCTGGCCGTGGGTTCTAGTTACAGCTCACTAACGCCGACGCTGTCTACAGCTCAAAAACGTCTGCGTTTTTATGGGGGCAATGATTAACATGAAGAGCTGCAAAAAAAACACCGGCGTCAAAAAACGTCCGTGTGTATGAGGCCTTAAAAGTGTGGAACTCCGCTTTAATTGAAGAAGCTGAAGCCATGCAGAGCTGTACCAGATTTTGCATTCTCCAGTTTTAATAAATCAACCCCTCTGTGTCTTTCCCAGTCATGGCAAATGTTCCCTATTTTATCTCTCTATACAAATCACCCAGTGAATAATGAAACCGGTAAAAGGCAACAAGTTCCCCACGATTCAGATTTTCCACTCTGATATGGTTACACATGAACTTCTGTTCCATTGATTATCATTCCTGCATGTTGGTGGAAAGGCAGCTCAGAATTCAGCAAATGCATATTTTCATAAATAATCAAATAATAATACCGCGCTACCACTTAATAAATATCAGGTTGCTGCTTACACTGAAAAGAGTACCCTCACTATACTCCAAAGCATACAAAATTACCAACAGTAGTGAAGCGCAATCCTCTATTAATTGTAAATATAAACAGTGAAAATAAATAAACCAGTAGGACCATACCACTGTGAAAAAAAACATGCAAAAACTACACTTAAAGTGCAAATAAAAAGTGACCGAGTGATAGATCACTCTTTATAATGTGTTAACATCAAAGTTCGTATGTATTCGTATACTCATAAAAAGAAAACAGTTCTTAATAAATACAAAGGTAAGATCATGCCACTGTGGGAAAAAGCTAGTGCAACAAAATATCGCTTAAAGTGCAAATGAAAAGTGACCGAGTGATAAATCACTCTTTATAGTGTGTTGACATAAACATCCATATTGTATAAAAGGTAAAAAAACAATTCTTGATGCTCAAACGAACAGTGCTGAAAAGTGCTGTATGAAAAGTGATTTAGTGGGATCGCTTTTCCAAAATCGTGATCATAGAGCTGTGTCCTCCGAACACTTGTGTCCACTTAGGTGTCCTTATTCAGTCATGCAGTGCCTCAAAGTGCTAACACACACCTCCACCAGGCAATCCTATGCGCTCACCTCAAGAGACGACCCCCACTCGGGTCTAGTATAGCAATCCCCACCGGGGTACAATCCTCCACAGGCTCAGGATCTTAGTATGAGGTGTTTGTTGCGTTAATCCATATCATAGGGATGAAAAAATACTAACATAGTGCTGAATTGTTAAAACAACAATTTTTAATAAACAGATTAAAAAGACTCACATGACATTGTGTACTTCCACCGGTACACTCGGGTGCTGCGCTTAGTCATAGAACATCCATGCAGGTAATGGAGAAAACTGTAACCTCACGGCTGCTGACTCATGTAACCCAGTCCACTTGTCTGACCGTCACAGGACTCCTCCCTGACGCGTTTCGTCGCCAAATCACGTGACTTTATCAAGGGGCTCCCTAACAGAGCCAGCAGCATCCTCTCCCTAAACTATCCTGAGAGCATATGCATGCAGCACGGTGCCTCCAGCCCCACATAGAGGCTGGATCACATGGTGCACTGGCCAATCACAGCCATGCCATTAGTAGGCATGGCTGTGATGGCTTCTAGGAAAAACCAGTGAAACACTTGTTGATTGGCTGCCCTTGGCAGCTTTTCAACACGTGGAGTAAAATACCAGAACCCCGGACCCAAACCCGGACTTTTTTTTTGAAAAGTCCGAGTTCGGGTCCGGGTCCCGGACACCCAAAAGTTCGGTACGGACCTGAACTTTACAGTCCGGGTTCGCTCAACACTAATCAGAACCCCTTTCAGGTTTTTATTGCTGTCTATATCTCTGTTAGAAAGATTCTCCCTGTCTATTTGTGCTGTTTACCATTGTCATTGAAAGTAAAAAAAAAACAAAAAAAAAAACAAAATTTGGGTTGTCCCCAGAAAAGTAATAGAGGGAACCCTTTCAATGGGGATACTAGTTCCGGTAACCTGGGGGTCAACAAGGAATTCTCTTAATTTACTGGCATTTCTCCTCAATTCCTGTTTGGACATGCAACAGGAAGTGACGGTAAATCTCCCCAATGGGACATAGATGGTGAAAAAAAGAAAATCAGGTTATAACCCCCTCTTATTCTATCGAAAATGTAAAAAAAAAAAATTGCCTATAATTATAAAATCCATACTTAGAATTCATCTGAGTTACCTATGGGCAGTGCCAGGACAGGGTCATCCTGTGCCCAGAGCAAAGATGGCAAACTGCACCAAACCACCCATGATGTTCAAATTTATGGGAGCCCAGCAGGGACACGCTTGTCAAAATTCCCATTGCACCCAGGGCAGGAGCCCTACCTTTGTTCCAGCCCTGCCTATGGGTTCCACGTGGAAGCTGGAAATCACTGCAGTGGTCTCCGCTACTACAGGGATCACAGCTCAAAGGGTCATTCTCCATTGGTGCAACGCTTGTGACACAGAAGAGCCCACTGTGCCCCCACACATTACACACTAATGGAGAAATGTCATTCTCTTCTCTGTCTTTGCTGTAACAGAGATGGTCCCTCTCAGCTGCAGGAAAGGCCCCTTGAGTGCTTGTGATGGAAGAAGATATCTAGTGCCAGTCCAATACTGGGAGGCAGGGGAATGTGATTGGCCTCTGCTAAGAGCAATTACAGTCCTGCTGGCTCCGCCTACCAGACCCAAGCAAAAGAGGAATAGAGACCAGAACAGACAAAAGGCACAAATAAATGGTGGAAAGCTGTTCAGGAGATGGCTGTGTGGGTTAGAGTGTCACTTCTGAACTGATCCCTGAGATCTACATCAACTGCTGATCTCTGAACTCTGCGTCACTTACTCATGACCTCTGAATCCCTTACTCCTGAACTCTGCATCACTTATTGCTGACATCTGAACTTGGCATCATTTACGCCTGACCCCTTAGTCACTTACTACTGACCTCTGAATCCCTTACTCCTGAACTTTGCATCATCTACTAGGCTTGTGCAATTCGTTTCGTTCCGAATTTAGTTTTTACCAAATTTTTCCGAATTTTAGATTTGAAAATTCGGCAATCCGAAAATGCGCATTGGGCAATTGCGGTAATTCGGCAATCCGAAAACACAAATTCGGTAATCGGCAATCCGAAAATGCAAATTGGGCAATTGCGGTAATTCAGCAATCTGAACAGCCAAAAATCAGAAAATAACATCTGAAATAAAAACTACCTATTAAATTATAGGTAATGGAATTTCCTTGAAAATTTGGCATTTAGTGAACTTAAATATGAAATTTATCACTAACAGCCATATTTTCAAGGAAATTCCAATACCTATAGTTTAATAGTTATGTATTATTATTTCAAATGTTCTTTCTTATTTCCAAATTTTTTGAACTTCCGAAAAAAAAAAAAAATGAACGGACTGAAAAGAAACATTTTTCAGCCATGCACAAGTCTATCATCTACTACTGATCTCTGCATCACTTATTACTGACATCTGAACTCCGCATCATTTACACCTGACCCCTTAGTCACTTACTACTGACCTCTGAATCACTTACTCCTGAACTCTGCATCATCTACTACTGATCTCTGCATCACTTATTACTGACATCTGAACTTAGCATCATTTACACCTGACCCGTCACTTACTACTGACCTCTTAATTCTGCCTCCCTTACTACCGACCCCTGCATCATCTACTACTGATCTCTGCCTCATATACTACTGACCCCTGAACTCTGTGTCACTTACTCCTGACCCTTTAACTCTGTGTCATCTACTACTGATCGTTGAACTCTGCATCACTTACTACTGACCCCTGAACTCAGCGTCATCTATTCCTGATCTTTGCATCACTTACTACTGACCCCTGAACTCTGCATCATCTATTCCTGATCTTTGCATCACTTACTACTGACCCCTGAACTCTGCTTCACTATTGAACCTATGTGTCACATATTAATGAACCCCTGCACTCTGCGTCTCTTTAATAAGCCACAGGTAATATTCAGCGTAATGAAACCCAAACCCAAATTTTGCCACAGCATACTATGCACAGCACACTCTCTCTTTCAGACAGGAGTGTCCAACATTACTATCCAGTACACAGGCCCACTGCTGTCAGCTGGGTCTCATGCCCTGCTGAATTGTGAGCACTGGGGTCACATGGTTGGCGCTACCTTGCACTGGGGGGCTTTTTTAAGGCAACACATACTGTAAGTGTGAAAAGTTGACCACTGTATGCACCCCCTTTAACTGTCACTTTTACGGGACAATTTGGCCTGTTAAAAAAGTACAAAATATTGTATCTACTGGAAGGATCAACCGATAATTACATTAGATTATGGAGGGGGGAGGAAAAAACGAAGACTTCAGTATTAATGCTAGTAATCGCATAATAGATGTAATTTATAAAAAAAAATTCCCCTATTTCCACTTCAACTTACATGTATGCTTTTGACGTGTGATGCAGAGAACAGAACACAAGACCCCAGCACTGCAACATAACAATGCTAACCACTAAGCCACCCCAAGAAAGCATCAGACACATCTGTACTGGCTAGGAAGATGCCAAGTTTATTGTTAGAACATGTTACAATTAGATGATGTAAGTGCTGAAAATGCCAGTTCATAGTATAGGGAAAAAAAATAAAATAAAAAGGAAAATGTTAAATAAAATACTTTTGTGGAGTAGCTTTAAAATAAAGTAACAAATAAAACCCTATAAATATATTGCAGTACATGAAGCTGGAAGAAAGTAGTTCCAGCAAAAGCTGTGGAACTAAAAGGCCCAGCGTGACAGGTGTTTTTCTACAAATCAGACTGAAATACATGATGGCTATACACATGTATAACAATCATCGTTCCAAAAGCAAAACACCACTGCCTGGATAGTATGAAGACTGGCTAACACTCTATATCTTCTGTGCAGCAAATCTGGCATTTCTTTCTATTTTGCCAGAGGAAGAAAAGCACCATTTCAGTTGCTTGAGTGTACTTAAAGGGGCTCTCCACTTAAAACGAGGGAGGGAGAAATGACTCTTTGTATCCACATGGAAGAGACACCCCTTCTTTCTGCTCCACACAATAGCAACAGTTGAATCCTCGTGTAGGCTCATCGAGACTGCCAGTGCCAATATATGAGCCCAGGCTGTGTGCACCAGATCCCGTGTGTCGTGTAAGACATAGAGGCAGGTTATTTCTCCATAGACACTAGTGTGCTGTTAAAGTGCATCTAAAGTCAGAACTTGTTTCATTATTAAATTGTGGAAGCGCCCCTGTCAGATTAGTATTATTCTCTATGTCCACTATGGAGACATTCACCCACTTTTCCAGGTAACCACTCATCAGACACCAAAAATTCTAAATATTTAGTTGTCACCGTAACAGGGATACAGAGGAAATCTTCCAATGGGGACACCTTTGTGACTTTTCTAAAGAAAAGTTTAAAAAGTTTCACCGTTAGGAGAGGATTGTTGTTTACCATGTCAGTTATGTGTCCCAGTAGGCAGGTTTCATTTTCTGTTCTGTAGACCCAATAGGAAATTAAAGCAAATCTAAAGCCAAGATGGAGATTTGCTATCACTTCATGTTTGGACTACAGGGCAGGGAGTGAAAGTCCCTTAGGCTCCATGCACACTGAAGCTGATAAAATGACTGTTTATGGTTGTTTGGGTGGTTTTTTTTTTGTTTGTTTTTTTTTAACAGCCCATAAACGCTCCTTTAGGTTATCCTATGTGTCCATGCACACATGGACTTTTATTGTCGTTTAACAGCAGTGGCGTTTATGGGCTGTTATCTGAACGCCCTCTGAATTGGCGTTCAGGAGACGTTCTTCTGACCACAAAAAATGCTGGACACCGATAAACAGCCGTTTATTGGCACCCACCGCTTTTTGTAGTCAATGGAAGCTAATGAAGTAAAAAATGCTTTAATGCATAAATGCTGCTTACAAAATGCTGCTAAAAGCATGTTTTCTAAGCAGCGTCTCCTGCCACATAATCCGACGCCCAGAGAGCGTCCAGTGTGCGTAGAGCCCTACTGGATAATAAAAAGTTGACAGGACTTTCACCATTCTTTCCTTGTTAAAAACTTAAAAATGAAAAAAAAAAAAAAAACTAAAATTTTTGATGGTCAAGAATACTATTATCCTCCCCCAGAGAAGTTTTATGTAGGTGGAATCTTGCCCCAGTGCTGCAGGGAATACTTCTAGCAAATGGCTATGGCGATGTTTACTGGCTACTATTAGTTTTCTGATTCCTTTAACTGGAGGAGTCACAATGATTTTTGTAAAAGATGATTTCTTAATGGCTGATACTTGTTGCAAAAATTCTTATCATGGCTCTATAGACCCCTTCATTCAGTAAGGCTCACGGAATGTCTACAGGCAGGGATATCAACTCTTCCATTTAGCAGATGGTGCAAAGCCCGCGCGGGTGCCCCCAGGGTAAGTGGCCTTCCACTGGGGCACCCGATGAAAGAGGTGGGGCCTGGAGCACTGGCAGGGCCCCCATAAGAGGAGGATCAGGGCTGCTCTGTGCAAAACCACGGAGCAGGTAAGTATAGGCATGTTTGTTATTTTTGTTTAAAAAAAAAAAAAAAATGAAGGTTTACAACCATTTTTAAATAATTTGTTTGGGCCAAAGTGGAAAAAGTTTGCTTGGAACAGCTTGGCTCAAATATTCTTTCACTCTGTAAAGATTCTGCTTTCCTGTCCTTCCCCCCCTGCAGTGCTCTGTATTGGCAGAATTGAGTAACAGCCACACCCCTCAGGACAAGTTTCCTCATACTGAGGAAGCAAGGGGGTAAATCTGACCAGGTCTGCTACTGACTGCTTAAAGCAGATCTTCACTGCATCGGAGCACAACCAAAATACTGTTTATTTCATTTTTAATATTCAAAGCAAACGCCCCCATCCATCCATGTCTGCATGCTTTATCTTTTTGAGAAATCACTTTGAAAAACATCACCCTAGCATTTCTGACTGTGGTCGTCTTGAGTAAGGGCAGATGATTCATGTACCATATATCTACCCTTAGTGTGCTTAGTTGAGAAAAAAAAAACATCTTCTCTCTTCCCCCCTGAAGACACCCAGGATGTATGACATCATTTGACTAGGCAAGAAACCAGGAAGTAACCAAAGAAATAAAATATATATATTCCTATCTTATTTACTAATGCTAGCACCATAAGGAACTGATTAAAAATAACCAATGTTGACTGGGAGAGTTAAGTTCCACTTTAATACTGAGGACACTGGGTCTATCTGCGGTGCTCACTGGACTTCCAGTCATATTTAGGTACCTATACAACTGGGGTACCAAGGGACTGAAAGGTAGGTCTAAGAAAATAGGAGGCTGTGAGTACAATATGACAGATGCAGAGCTTGCAAGTCAAAAAACAAGTCCGCGACAGCAGGTTTCATAATTTTTACCTTCCAGGTTCCTTTTAAAGCAAGACCATCATGTGTACCATAAACTGCTGAAATTGAGCAAGATTGTCCTCAGTCATGTGCTGGTCTCTGTAGGCAACTTTAAATCCTCCAGAGCTCAGGCACCCTGCCACATCCACTGACTAATGTGGGCACCTCAATGACCTCATAAATGATGCATTGCAGGACATGGGCTCAAGATGCCAATGACTCCAAAACCCTATCACACAGTTATGGAAGTTAAAGTTCAAACACTACATTATATGAAACTCGTATGGAAAGAAATACAGAGCAGCCATCCCTGATGTCTCCTGAGAAATGCTGGATGCCTGTCTGTCAAACTGACTTTTGTACAAGTATGCAGATCAGTTGTTGTGACCTCACTCTTATTTTGAGGATACTTGTTTTGGACCAGTGACAAAGTACTGTAACCACAGAGGGTCAGGTAAGTAGCATTTTCTAAAACAACTCAGCAATGGTAGTCTACATATGTCTTGCTGTAGAGGCTTTCTTTTTAGGGGTACTTCTCTTCAAAACACAGAGGAGCCAATGCAAGAAGCATCAGCATCACAACTGATGTCAGAGAAGTGAAAGTGTGATTCTGGTTGGCCACTACTGGTTACAGCACATTGGACTTGGTCTTGCACAAAAGATGACCATCTATCCCCTGCAAAGTCCTAATTATATTAAAGCCTTTAGAGAGACTGTGGCGGTACTGGTGGCAAGGACCCCTGCTGATTGCTAAAAGCACTGGGGCAGAAATTAGAAGTCCTGTATTTAGATTAATGATGCAGACTTTTACACTTGTCATATCTGGTGGCTTTTCAATAATCATATCCCAGTAAAGGGGTGTTTCTTCATATTCAACTCCACTTTAAAAAAAAAAAAAAAAAAAAAAACACATGTCACCTTTTAAAGGTTAACTATCTCCAACAATCATTTCAGTACTAGATAAACTATGCTGGACTGGATAATTGACAAGTTGTCTTACATAGAGCATGGTTGTGGAGATCTTCAACGAAAAGATTCCTGCCTGTTCCCTCGTTCTGCAGCAGAAGTCACATGCCTCCCACTCCATCTTCCAAAGTGGAAATAAATTCAGCAAGCTGGGGTAAAAGAGGAACTCTCTTCATAATGCTGTAGAGGTATTGGCACTGGGAACCAACTGCTGAGCTAAAAGAAACTAGGTCAGCATTCTCCCAAGACTAAAATACTATATCCACATTGGTGGTTTTATCCCAGAAACTATCCACTAATCAACGAGCCACCGATTTGGGGAGCTTTTGTTTATAAATAAGACACTGTGTGAACTGGTAGCCTGAAATCTGCTATGATGTGAGTTGTGTTAGACCTGAACATAGAAAAATGTTAAAGAAAAAGAAAAAACACGTTCTTTGCACCCACAGCAACTATCATATTGTTCCTTCCATATTACTATTGCAAAAGGGTAGGATTAAAAGGTGATTGGTTGCTACAGGGAACAAGTTTCTTTCAGAAGCTTTGAATCACAAAGTCCAATAATACTGGTGAATTTCTACCCATGCTGGAATGTACAACGGCCAGATCTGTGCTGCTACATTTAATGTGTCGAGAGATTTCCACAAGTCTGAACTTCCTGCTCTCTAAGCTAGGATGGTGGCTAAGATTCAACAAGCCTCCTCGGTTATAAAATACAAAAGAGGTCTGAGATGCCGAGTTAGGATTTCTGGGCCAGTAAAGTGGTTAGTCTGATTTTTCCATCCATTGAGGCTGTTAGGCAAGTGCCGCATTCCACCGCTGTACTCCAGTCTACCGTGACGACAGGGGCCCTGTGTCCACCCAGAGACAGGCAGTTCTCTAATGTACTACCGTCACTGTTAAGCTGCAAAGGAAGGAAAATAAAATTACAAGTATTAGTTTCCGATTTACCTGCTTAGATTTCATTTTCATCGTATTTTACCTTAAAGTGTACAATTTACAACTTGACAAATTGTAAGCATGAAAACAAATTCGGACATTTCACAATATACTATAACAATATAAGTTTTCAGAAAAGCTCCTTTTATCATTAAGACCCCTTTCACACTGAGGCAGGTTTCAGGCGTTTTAGCACTAAAAATAGCACCTGTAAAGCGCCTGAAAACTGCCTCCCATGCCACCCCAGTGTGAAAGCCTGAGTGCTTTCACACTGGGGCGGTGCGCTTGCAGGATGGGAAAAAAAGTCCGGCAAGCAGCATCTTTGGGCGGTGTATAAATCGCTCCTACACCGCCCCCCCCGCCCATTGGGATGAAACGCTTTGGAAGCGCCACAACACAGGCGCTTTTAACCCCTCCTTGAGGGGGTTAAAAGCGGAAAAGCGATGCTCAAACAGTAGTAAAGCGCCGATAAAACCGTGTAAAGCGCTGCTAAAACTAGCGCCACTTTACCACGAACGGACCCGCTGCTCCGGTGTGAAAAATCGATTTGATTAAAACTTACCGTAAAATCCTTTTCTCCAAGTTCACTGACAGACACAGCCCTTCATTAGACAAGTGGGGTTATATGCACATCCTACCAGGAGTTGACTAGGCAAATAGAAAGAAAGCAAGTTGGCCCCTCCCAGGGGGCCGTCCTCTCTCTCCCATATAACCCCCCTGCTCTGCATAGCATATCAGTTCGTAACAAGCCGTACAAACGCAACACAGAGGGGTGGGTGCTGCATCGGTCAGTGAACTCAGAGAAAAGGATTTTATGGTAAGTTTTACTAAAATCCCTTTTTCTCTTACATTCACTGACAGACGCAGCCCTTCATTAGACAAGTGGGGATATCCCAAAGCTGTGTCAGTCAAGAGGGGTGGGCAACGACAACAACTGTACCCAACAGAATCATCTCAGGAGGCGCCAGCCGTGCCTACACTGCCGCCTGTAAAACTTTGCGACCAAAAGCAGCATCCGCAGATGCTGACACATCAACTTTGTAAAACTTAGTAAACGTGTGCACCGAGGCCCAAGTGGCCGCCTTGCACACCTGTGACACCGAAGCCTGGTGTCTGAAAGCCCAGGAAGTGCTAACTGCCCTGGTGGAATGAGCCGTGACTGGAAAAGGGGGTACTTTGCCCTGAACAGTATACGCATGGGTCACGGTCTGTCTGATCCAACGGGAAACAGTAGCCGACGAGGCCGCCAAACCTTTGCGCGGACCATCCGTCAGCACAAACAACGCATCAGACTTCCGAAAAGAGGCTGTAGACGCCAAGTACACCCGCAAAGCCCACACGACATCCAAGGAATGTAACTCAAATTCCTTGGGATGCGCCGGGTGCGGACATAATGAAGGAAGAACAATATCTTCATTAATGTGAAAATAAGAGACCACCTTCGGTAGAAACGAAGGAGACGGGCGCAAGACTGCCTTGTCCTTATGAAGGACTAGGTAAGGAGACTTGCAGGACAACGCTGCCAACTCAGACACCCACCTAGCGGATGTGATGGCCACCAAGAAAGCCACTTTCTGCGACAGCAATTGTAAGGGAATATCCCTGATCTTCTCATAAGGCGGTTTCTGCAGCACAGAAAGCACCAAATTCAAATCCCACGGCGCCAAAGGCGACCGTACCTGAGGAGCCACATGGCGCACACCTTGTATAAATGTACGAATCAACGAATGTGATGCCAAAGGCCGTTGAAATGGTATCGCCAGAGCCGAAATCTGACCCTTGAGAGTACTCAATGCCAATTTTTTTATCCAGGCCCTGCTGCAAAAAAGCCAGGACCCTGAACACAATGTAAGAGCGAAGGTTCCAACCCCCCCGCCTCACACCAGGCAATATAAGCCTTCCAGGTGCGATGATAAATCTTGCACGAAGTACACTTGTGTGCTTTAAGCATGGTAGGGATCACGGAGTCAGCGACACCCCTATCCCTCAACACCTGGGACTCAATGGCCAAGCCGTCAAAGGCAGCGAGGGTAAAGCAGGGTGCAAGATGGGTCCCCGAGACAACAGATCTTCGCACAGCGGAAGACGCCAGGGAACATCTACCACCATTCGCACCACGTCGGCGTAAGGCATAATACAACTGATATGCTATGCAGAGCAGGGGGGTTATATGGGAGAGAGAGGACGGCCCCCTGGGAGGGGCCAGCTTGCTTTCTTTCTATTTGCCTAGTCAACTCCTGGTAGGATGTGCATATAACCCCACTTGTCTAATGAAGGGCTGCGTCTGTCAGTGAACGCAAGAGAAAGGGGTCTTGAAAAAAAAAAAAATCCTTCCTTCAGCTCCAGTGTAGTAATTTTGCCTAGGCTGCAATTATGTCCTCAGTGTGTCCCCAGGCAGGCAAGGATTTCCTCAGTAATCAGAATGCAACATTGTAACTTTGTAGCAAGTCACAAGGTGACAGACTGAAACGGGCTAATGCCCCATTCATAAGGGACGATTATCCGCGTGCTCCATGCTGGCATCCCATTGTTCTCGATTAGGCCACGCAACTGCATTGACAGAGCTGCTGTGTCACAACATAACACGGGCATTCAGGCACCTGAACACAGATGTCATATTTGGGCTATGTCTGTGCATCTGCATATCCCAATAGAGAACAATGGGACGCGGGCATGGGGATGCACGCAACACCTATGCAGGTCCTACACAGGGTATACAGATAATCGCCCCTTGTGAATGGAGCCCAATAAGTGTTGGATATAGTATTTATCAGAACTGCACAGCGTATTTAAAGCCAAAACTTGTTTTATGTTGGTTTTTAAAGGGAGGCGTTTCCTCACGCCTTTCACAAGGAGTGAAAGAAAACCTTAATAGAAGAAAAAAAAAAGGGTTTTAACCAGATATAATTGAATTCCTTCGTTTGAATTCATGTTCATGCATCCAATACGGTGAGAAGAGTAAATTACTTTGTTCTTTTCAGTGTTTTAACCACTTAAGGACCGGAAGGATTTCCCATGTCAGAAGGAAGGATTTCCTCTGCGTTAGAAATGACGCAAAGGTGATCAAATACCACCAAAAGAAAGCTCTATTTGTGGGGAAAAAAAGGGCACAAATTTTGTTTGGGCACAACATCGCACGACTGCACAATTGTCAGTTAAAGCGACGCAGTGCCGAATCGCAAAAAGTGCTCTGGTCCTAACGTGGGAAATCCTTCCGGTCCTTAAGTGGTTATAACACTGAAAAGAACAAACTCATTTATCCTTCTGACAGTATTCAATGCATGAACATGAATTCAAAGGAAGGGATTAAATGTCTGGTTAAAACTAGAGTTGAGCAAACCCGGACTGTAAAGTTCGGGTCCGTACCGAACTTTGGGGTGTCCGGGACCCGGACTTTTCAAAAAAAGTCCGGGTTCGGGTCCGGGGTTCTGGTAATTTTAATGAAAAATCTTAAAAATGCTATAAAAAAGTCCAGGAAGGTCCTGGAGGTCTGCAAAAGGAAGGAAATGGGGGTAAGGGTGGGACAAGTGCCCTAAAAAGAAATGGGGACAGGGAAATAACTTTAAATATTTAAAAAAAAATAAAAACATAAAAAATGCAAAAATGGAGATCATCTTCAAAATGGGTCTGAAAAGTATTAATTAACATTAGAGGCCATAGAACTGTTCTAAAATCATCTTCAAACTGTCTCAAAAAAGTATAAATAAGCCGGGAGTACCCATATCACTGTTCTGCAAAATGTGTGTGTCACTTTAAATGAAACCGGGAATCATTGCACATCTCTTCTGCACAATTTTTTAAAGTCTGTGTGTCACTTTAAATGAAACCGTCAATCATTGCACATCTGTTATTCACACTTCTTTTTAGTCTGTGTCACTTTTATTATTGCCGCTAATCATTGCACATCTGTTATTCACACACAACATCTGTTCTGCACCAGAACAGATGTTCTTCACACATTACATCTGTTCTGCACACATCTGAAAATAGTTTAGAAAATAGTTTAGAACACTTTACCTAAAACCGGGGAGGAACCATACACCTGTTCTTCAAACATCTGGAATCTGTGTGTGAAACTACAGCATAGAGACGAACAGGCATATGGTTTCGCTCTTCACACACAGTTTGCAGATGTTTTCAGAACAGTGATATTATATCACTGATATGATATCACTGTTCTTCCAATCTGTCTCTAACACAGCCCGCAGTAGGATGTTCAGTCCTCCGCTTTCCTTTGTTATTCTGTGCCTCTGTACGGAACGGATTAACGGTGACTACCCTACAGATATTGTGGCAGATTTTAGCTGGTTTTCTGTAAGTAACTTTTATGGGGCATTTAATAAAGGCTTAAACAGGATTACACTATGTACACCTTTCTTTTATATACCCCACTATGACGGTGTACCGGGAATGATTGAGGGAAGAAACGTATCCAGGATTATTATACAAGAATATCTTTTCATCATTATCTGGTGAGTTTAAACCCTTTGGGGGAGTGAGGCAAGTGGTGGATTGACAGTGTGGGTGCACGCATGCCAATTTTTTCATCATGCTAATACATCACCTCCTTTCTGGATATTATCACTTATGGTGTTTTTCCCTGTGCTGTATGTTAATACATTCCTTGGACTAGGACTGTCATCTAGTAGCGCTGCTACAAATACCAGTACTTTATGACCTATGACCAATGGACTGATTTTGTATTTGTACATGTTTGTCATTTAATTTCAGCAGTAGCTTGTTTTAGATTTAACATCCATTTATCCTAAGCGCTGTGCTGTGAAGGACATTTTCTATTTTGTATTACTATTGGCTGGTAAGTTGAGCTGGGAATTTTCTTTGGTATTTTGTTTGTCATGCATCGCTCTTTCAGGTGATTCTTGCTGCACAGGCCAGTTATAGGTGTGGGCAGAGGCCATTTGTTTATACTGTTGCAATACTGGTGAGGGGACGCACTGGACACTGCTGCCATTGTGCTATATGCTGGGTGTCCAGTGCACCCCTCTGCCTTTAAAAAAAAAAAAAAAAAGGTAGACCTTGTTCCTTTAAAGCATGTTATACAGCACAGTGCTTGTGCTGTGTCATTTGGCCCCCTGTAACACCTGAAATACCTGGCTGATCCTGCCTGGTTCTGCCTTCCCCTTTGTAAACTGACCACAGTTAATTATGGCCCCAACACCGTGGTCAGTTTACGTGCCTCAGTCATCCGCTCTCTCCTCCTCCGTCCTCTCCACCCTCCCCTCTCTGCCTGTCAGCTCAGTGTCCATGCCCGCCCCCTTCCATCCTGCTTCTGAAATTACTGTTACATTTTTACAGTATCCTCTGTTTATTAATGTAATCTGCTCCGGTGCCTGTGCCTTATAAAAAAAAATATGTAGCTATATACCTGTTGTAAGAGTGCCGATCAGCACTCACGTGACCCGCCAACTGTCTCGGCCTGACAGCTGCAGAGGGCAGGGCCACCTCTCTCCTCCCCCCCTCCTGACATCAGCAGGGTATCCTTGGCCCCACCCGCTGCAGCTGTCGGGCACAGAGAGGAGAGAGGCGGCAGGTCATGCGATCGTCGATCGGTGCTCTCAAAACAGGCATATAGCTGCATTTTTTTATAAGGCACAGACACAGGAGCAGATTACATGATTAAACAGGGAGGATACTGTACATTTTACTTAGTGGGTTAACAACCACTTTAAGGAGGGGTGGGCCCCCTCCAAGCTCACCTCCCCTCTGCCTATCCATTATAATGCATGTACTTCTACTAAGGTGGCTCTCAAAATTTAGAGTTATGACAGCAGATAATACTGGGGTGCCATGAAGTGGATCTGTAGCTTACACATGTATTTGCAAATGTGTGAAAACTAAACCCTTCTTTTTAGCGCATACTGTTAGACAGGAGAATTCGGTTGGTTGGGAATTTTCTTTGGTTTTGATTGACATGCGTCTCCCTTCCATGTGCTCCTTGCTGCAAAGGCCAGTAATAGGTGTGGACAGTGGCCATTTATTTGTACTGATTGCATGAAAAAGGGATAAAGGGAAAAGTTTTATTTAAAGAAAAAAATCACTTATATGTTCATGGGGAAGGTGGTGGGAGAATTAGGGAAAGCAAAATATAGGCAGGATAAAACTTCGCATTAAACATTGTAGGATGAAATTATTTTGAGACAATACTGAAGTATAAAGCACCAGAATGTCACAAGAGAGATAATGTGATAAAAGAGAATCACCTTATAGATAACTCCTCCATTGCTCGAGCAGGTCAGCATGTAATTGCCTTCTGAGTCAAAAGCAAAGAGCCTGCCCCTGGGAAACTGGACTTGCTTGTAGCCGCTGTAACCGGAGAGCATAAAGGGGCCGGTGGCGTCAGATGGCAGTGAATATTCTGAAACTTTCTGACCACTCTTGTGAATATTCCACTGGATGAACTGGAAGGCAAAGGGTGGAAGATTGAGATAGGTATAAAACAGAGGCACGGGCAGTATGGCCACACATTCTGTATTATCATGCACAATACAGCTCACACAGCCTCCACTCGAATGCTCACCTTCCCATCTTCTCCGATGCTGTACACTGCATTCTCATCATAGCTAAAGTCAACTGAATAAACTTCCCCTTTATGCGCCTTCCAGCTCATGGCGCATTGATGCTGCTGCATGTCTATGGGAAGAAAGACAATTACAGTAAGTCTGCAAAACAAAGTCCACCAGAACTATTAGGGCTCATTCAGATATGTCTACTGCTTTATAAAGCGCTAATGAAGGGATGTTAACGAATGCTATTATGTGTGTTACAAGAGTTGCATTATATTTTAGTTCAATTACGGATTTCCCCTGCCCCCACTCCCTTATTCGTTCACAAACAATATCATAGAACAGTCAAAGCATTCCAAGGACTCATCCTTCTTCAGGGTTTAAATGCTAAGATGGTTAAGTTTACTGTTAAAAAACATGTGCATTTATTTTTGCATTTGCACTTCCTGGTAGGCCCTCAAACTACATGGATGCTGGCAATAATATGCATGCATCATACATACTGGGTGGGTAAAACTGGGGGAATCCATAGTGGAGAAGGATCTGGGGGTTTTGGTAGATCAAAAGCTTAATAATGGCATGCAATGCCAAGGTGCGGTTTCCAAAGCGAGTAAAATCCTTTGTATTAAGAGAGGTATGGACTCCAGAGAAAGACATCATTTTGCCTCTGTACAAATCATTAGTAAGACCTCATCTGGAATATGCAGCTCAGTTTAGGGCACCAGTTCTCAAAATGGATATCGGGGAACAGGAGAAAGTACAGAGAAGGGCACAAAAACTGATAAGAGGCATGGAGGAGCTCAGCTATGAGGAAAGATTAGAGCTGAATTTATTCTCTTAAGAGGCGATTAAAGGGGATATGATCAACATGTACAAATACATAAGTGGTCCATATAGTGGACTTGGCGTTGACTTATTCATTTTAAGGTCATCACAGAGGACAAGGTGCCACTCTTTACGTCTGGAAGAAAAGAGATTTCATCTCCAAATATGGAAAGGTTTCTTCACGGTAAAAACTGTAAAAATGTGGAAAAGGCTCCTTCCAGTGGTGGTTCTGGCCAGCTCGGTATATTGCTTTAAAAAAAAGCATTGATTATTTCCTGCACAGAATATAACTGGGTACTAACATGTATAGGTAAAGATGATCCAGGGAATATCTGATTGCCTCACGGGGGATCAGCAAGGATTTTTTTTTTTAACAAAGTGGATCATGCTTTGCTGGGGTTTTTCACCTTTTTTGGGATCAACTATGGGTTTAGTATTGTGTATATGGGATTGTAGGATTTTTTTTTTATTGGTTAAACTAGATGGACTTGTGTCTTTTTTCATCCTGACTAACTATGCAAGTCTAAATGAGATTGTACAAATACTTTAATGTATGTGGTCAGCTTTAGGCTTAGAATATTTTTTACAACATACCAAACAATCTGATAACGCCATCTGCAGCCCCGGTCACAAGTAAGTTGCCATTGTGATTGAATGATGTACAGTTCACAGCGATGGGTGTAGGTTCCAGAGAGAACTGAAGCTGGAGAGATAATGGAATACATACTTATTTGCATCTGCACCTAGTAAAATTGGGCACTGTGGTAGAAACTAAAGACAGGTTCTCACTAACCCGTGAATTGCATTCTTACATCTAATTATGTCTAATCTACTGTGTATTCCAGTGAGGCCTGAGATGTTGTCAGTCATAGCTAGGTCTTGGAAAACTTCAATCATTTGTATCCTAGTGACTAAAAACAGGATCACGCAGTCAATGGTCCATGCCAAGATTGAGGCGATCCTACATGATAGAATCCACAAATATCAGAAAGTTTGGCAGCCGTGGGTTGATAACTTCTTGCCTCCTGATTTTGATACAACCTTACTGAAGCCTTGAGTTACCACGGCCTTTTGTTTTCATTATTATTATTATTATACAGGATTTATATAGTGCCAACAGTTTGCGCAGCGCTTTACAATATAAAGAGAGGCATTACAGCAACAGTACAATTTAAAACAAAAGGGTTAGTGGGCCCTGCTTACAATCTAAAGGGGGGGGGGGGGGCTGGTGAAACAGAAGGTAGGGGCTGTGAGGGATGAACGGATGAGGGGAGTAGAAGATTCCGTTGTTAGTCTGGAGGCAGGATAGGCCTCCCTGAAGAGATGAGTTTTCAGGGATTGCCTAAAAGTGGACAGAGTAGGAGATAGGCCGACAGATTGGGGTAGAGAGTTCCAGAGGATGGGATGGGGTAGAGAGTTCCAGAGGATGGGAGAGGCTCTGGAGAAGTCCTGGAGATGAGCATGGGAGGAGGAGACAAGGGAGATAGAGAGCAGAAGGTCTTGGGAGGAGCAAAGACGATGGTTTGGGCGATATTTGGAAATAAGATTGGTAATGTAGCTTGAAGCAGAATTGTAAATGGCTTTGTATGTCATGGTTAGGGTTTTGAATTTTATTCTTTGGAAAATGGGAAGCCAGTGGAGGGATTGGCAGAGAGGAGTGGCGGACACCGAACGGTTGGTAAGGTGGATGAGTCTGGCAGCAGCATTCATGACAGACTATAGAGAAGTCCCTCCGGATAGGACGGAGGTCGATTGTTGCCTTAGAAGATGAGGGGAGTAGTCAAGTAGGGAGTGTCGGGGATGGAAGACAAAGTGGTCGGGGGGGGGGGAAATCTAACATTCGTCCCGGGTGATTGGGAAAACAAAATTTAACATGACAACGACATTACGGAGAGAAATATAACATTTCGCGACGCGTTTGACAACCGTGATATATTTAGGACATATTATTATTATTATTACTTTTGTTTTCCGGCACCATTGAGTTCCGAAGTCATTCCAACATAGTTTTAGTCCTCCGTTCTTCAATAGTT
>BLSH010386776.1:85426-110458 GCA_018402905.1 Glandirana rugosa | reverse complement strand
TAAACACTATTTTTTTAGCGTTAGCCGCAAATAACGCGTTTTCAACGGCGCAAATGGAGTGAAAGAACGGAGGTCCGTGCATGTAAACACAGATCTCCGTTCTGTGAGATGGGGAAGGGCGGTGATCACAGCCTTCCTCTATATGGAAGCCGTGATCACGCCCCTTCCCCTGCTAGGGCAGCCCACACACAGAACATGCCCAGGGAACACAGTTAACCCTTAGAGCGCCCCCCCAGGTTAACCCCTTCACTGCCAATGGCATTTACACAGTAATCAGTGCATTTTTTTTTAGCACTGATCGCTGTATAAATGCCAATAGTCCCAAAAAAGTGTCAAAATGGTCCGACATGTCCGCCTCAATATCGCAGTACCGCTAAAAATCGCAGATCGCCACCATTACTAGTAAAAAAAAAAATAAAAACCCCAAAAATGAATTCTCATCATCCGTAAACGCGGCAACTTTTGCGCAATAAACGCCGATTGCGATTTTTTTATCACAAATATGAGGAAGAACATAAATCGGCCAAATCCGTTGAAAAAACTGTTTTTTTTATATTTTTTTTTTTGGATTTGTATTTTAGCAAAAAGAAATTTGTTTTTTTTTTGCAAAATTGTCGCTCTTATAGCGGCGATCAGAAACAACGCAGCGGTGATCCAATACCACCAAAAGAAAGCTCTATTTGTGGGAAAAAAGGACGCGAATTTCGCACGACCGCGCAATTGTCAGTTAAAGCGACGCAGTGCCGAATCGCAAAAAGTGCTCTGGTCCTAAAGTGTGAAATCCTTCCGGGGCTGAAGTGGTTAAAGGCACTGTAATAGCTGACAGCACTGACATACAGTGATATCAGAGCAGCCAGTCTATGCACATCAGCACTTGCTCTGGCGACCGTATGTAAATAAACATTTTTACAATATTTATTTTTTACATACCATCACCAGAGCAGTGCAGTGTCACCATAGTGTACTATGGAGGGTGATCAAGGATTTTTTTTTATACTCTGATGATCACTGAAATAAGCAATCTGTAACACTATTTAAAAGGTTCATTCAGGAAACCTTGTTTACTAGTGTGATTGGTCACAGCTACAATATCCACTTTAGGACTGCCCATCGCAGTTACATTGTGGCAGGACGGCCCTGCTGCATCAGATCACGTACATGTACATGATTTTGTATCTCTGGGTAGGGGGCGCGCGAACATGTGCCCGCTGCGTTGCAATTCGCTACAGCACAAGCCGATCAGTGGGTCCCTAGCAATGATTATTGGCCGGAACCCACTGATCAGCTGAGAGAAAAACAGAAGAGCCCTGTGTAGGTAAACACAGGGCTCTTTACTGACCGCAACACTGTGCAGTTTTGTGTTTCTCCCTGCCATTATATTAAGTGACACAGGATGGCAAAATCGCTCTTTGGGACAGAAAATGCTGACTCTCCAAAAGAGCCCATGGAGCATCTGCTAGGAGTCCGAACAGGTCAGCATACAACATCCACATGGCAGAGTCCAGAGGAGCGATAAAATGCCTTCCATCTCAATCCAGCAAAGCAGACAATGAAGTTTCAGGGAGGAAAGGCATAGATCAAGGTGTGCGAATCCCAAAGAGATACCATAGCATCCACTACCTCCAATTCAAGGATTCCTGCCTGTACCTGCAGACAAACTTGTAGATTTTGTTGTTGAACGTGGAGACCAGAAGTCCACATCCAACCTCCCCCAACCTGTGACACAGGTACTAGAACACCTCTGGGTGTAGGGACAACTCCCCTAGGTCCAGTCGCTGCCAGCTGTATACACCTGGAATGTACATGGCTGACAAAGATGAACATGAAGCTCTACCCAGCACAGGATCTCCTTTACTCCTCATCCTGCAGCAAGATTTCTGATTCCTTCATGATGGTTGATATACACCTCTTTTCCACAGCAGCAGAAATTCTAGGATGTTGATTGAGAGATTTCTCAGACAACCAAGTCCTTTAACGGGACTGCAGAAAAAGAGACATTCATTCCTCCTCCTAGGACAACTAGCAGTGTTTGCCAGTGTCCAATTTTCCTGCAGGCAGCGTTATAACCCCAATAGTAAGTGCCTCTTCTGCAGTGGCTGGTGGTTTTTTGTTTGGGGGATCGCCAAACACCCCCCTACCCCTGGCGGCACCTCAAACACCCATCTGCCGGTAGGTCCTCCGGCACTTACCCCATCTAGGCGGCGGGCATCGGCAGACATCAGGCAGCGGCAGGGATGGAAGCAGCGGCGGACATCAGGCAGCGGCGGGGACTGGGGCATTGGCGGACGTCAGGCATCGGCGGGGATCGGCTCCTGTGTCTTCTCCTCCTCGCTTCCGCCGTGCGTCTCCTCCCCTCCTCCTGGGCGTCCAATAGGATCATTTGTCCTTTTAGCCAATCGGGTGATGGGTATCAGACCCGCTTCCTGACTGGCCGGGAGGAGGATCAGTGTGACAATAGCGAATATTCATTTGCTGTTGCAACAAACCTGGGTGGGTTCCGAACGCAATGCTCTGCACTCCGAGCCCACCCTATTTTGAAGCCCATTAGAGCCTCCGGCTTTAATCAGAGATTCAAAGAAACACTCCCCCCATAGGAATTCATGTGCGCGGCCTCCTGAAAGGGGCCGGACGCATGGATAGGGAGAGCGGTGGCATGCATGGGGGGGGGAATATCTATTTCTGCAAATTTAATTGCACTTTCACTTTTCTGAACAGGCCTAAGTGATAGCAGGAAAATTGCCTTACCTGTTGTTTCATGGTTTTTGTGTCCCACAGTAATAATCTCCCCGACACTTGGTTGGTCCCATTCTCCCCTAAACCAGGGACTGATGGTTCTATTTGAGTCGGCGAGCACGGTGCTGCTGCAGAACATACAAAGGAAGTCCCACTGGGGTTGCACGCCAGAGATAGGATCCTGAGAAGGCAAATATTAAACATTTCTGTTTGAGATTCTGATAAAACTACATCATCCTTTATATACACTAATGTTCTGCATTCTACAAAATGTGTGTACAGATGATAACACTATAACACCTTGTACATCAGTGATGTAATTCCCTCTGTCAATGGACTGCTAGACCCCAGCACTAATCACAAGGCAGAAGATCATGTGTTTCCTCATAACTTGAAGCACTTTGTGTCTTCCATGGCCAAGGCAGTGGAAGAAGTGTCAAGGAAATACTGGCAAGGGAAGTATCAGTGGGTCAGGAAAGAAGGGAGGGGACTTTGCAAAGACATCACAATTTTGTCCTCCAGTATCAAATAACCCAAAAGTATAGAGCAAAGACTGTTATGTTACAAAAGGCATAATACAAACAGCACTAACCTTGGCATATCATCAACAATATTGATCTCACACAAGTTTTTTTTTGCTTCCGTGTCATACAGGCGGACGGTACCAACCTCACTGCCCAGTAAGAGCTGCATCGGAGAGGGACAAGAGAAAAAAAAAAAAGCACATGAAATTCATATTAAAGCCAAGTGATCCAACACTACAGCCTTGGTGCAATTTTACATAAAGATATGGATCTCCATTATTGCTACAGCGAGATGAACCAGAAATCTCCATGGATTCTGCATTTAGCTTCAAAAAAGACCCATTCCTCTGAAACACTTATCAGCAGGTTTTTGAATCGTGCACTTGAAAGCTTGTTGTATGCAGAGGATAGCTTTACTTTCATGGAGGAATATCAGAACATGAACAGGAACTGAATACAAACAAGTACATATAACACAATAAGGATGGTACTTCCTCAGATTACCTTACCATACAACACCACACTATAACACTGCAGTGCCACCTGCTGGTATAGACAGGTATAATGCATATGTATACAAGCAGATTGCTGTTGCTCTTCCAACACCTCTTCTCAACAACATGTGCTTTGTCAAATTATGTTAGGCTTTGCTGGAAAGAACTATGATGTTCCTTCAACAAAGGTCTGGTGAGTACATCAGCAGTCATCTCCTCTGATGGGCAGTATTGAATGTCAATAACACCTTGCTCTTGATTATCCCTCAACTAGGGGATACTTGACGTCAATGTGTTTGGTCCTATGATTGATCCTTTCTGATTGTGTAAGCTTTATACATCCCTGGTAGTCTTCCAAAACAGGAATTGGCTTTGACATGTCTATCCAAATGTCCACAAAAAGTTGACGAATCCATATCCTTTGACATGCGTATGTTGCTGCAATGTACTCTACTTCAGTTGAAGATAGAGCGACAGTTGTTTCCTTTCAACTAGACCAACTTATGGTTCCTTCCCCATACTGGAAGATGAATCCACTAGTGGATTTGCAGTCTGTACAGTCCCCGGCCCAATAAGCATCCACATATCCAACCAGTGTTGGATCAGATGTTGCTGGTAACCGTAACTGCATCTAAATTGTTCCTTTGAGGTACTGCACCACGCTTTTTATTGCGTTCCAGTCAGGCTAACAGGGAGCTGAGACTTTCCTGCATAGTATACCCATTGCTGTGGCTACGTCTGGTCTTGTCACAGTGGCAACATGTAGCAGCTTACCGATTGCTCTGCGATAAGTATCAGGTAGCACATTTTCTGCTTCATTGCTCTTTAGATAGCCTGGTTCCATATGAGTTTTCACTTCCTTAGCATCTTGCATTTGGAATTGTTCCAAGATTGCAAAGATTTTCCGAGATTGGTTGAGAAGATAACTTCCATCTTCGCTCTCTATTTGTATTCCCAGATAGTAGCGAATGTTCCCAAGCTCTTTGATTTCAAAATTTCTTTCAGCTTGTGAACTGACTGTAATCCCCTTCTTGTTCAAAACAGGTTATAATGTCATCAACACACGTCTTCTTAATTCTTGGGAGTAGAGACAGGGTTTTGCTTTACCTCGAGAATCCCTCTCTGGTAAGCACGTCGTTTCACATCCTTGCAGATTGTTTAAGACTGTAGATGCTCTTATTAAGTTAACACACAAGGTTGTCTCCTTGCTCAAACCCTGGTGGTTGCTCCATGTAGTGATCTTCCTTAATGTCGCCATATAGGAAAGTGGTTTTGACATCTAGGTGTTTCACTTGCATGCCCTTCCCTAAGAAGCGCTCTGATGGTGGAGTGTTTTACGACGGGAGCAATGTTTCATCGTAATCTTCACCAAATTTTTGGGAATAACCCTTGGCAATTAGTCTGGCTTTGTATTTGTGGATATTGCCTTCTGCTTCTGACTTTGCTTTGAAAGTACAGGTACTTCCTATAGTTTTGCGATTAGGAGGGAGCTGTGAGTGTTCAGGTTTTATTTTCTTGAAGTGACTTTAATTCTTCTTCTGCTGCCTTTCTCCATTTATTGGCTTCACATTTTGGCAGTTGTTCTATGTCTTCCCAGGATGTTGGTTCAAGTATGCTGTGTGTTTTGACAGTGTATGACAGCTTGAAGGGTGGTATCCCCTTTGTAGTCCGAGTGGATCTTCTGACTTGAGTTAGTTCAGTAGAATCTGGTGGGGAACTTGATTTTAGGTATTGTGAGTTCCACCTCTTGTTCCGATTCCTGCACAGGTTTGCTTTGATCAAACTTTTCTTCTGGTCTGTTTGGCATATTCACTTCACAGCTTTCAGGGATCAGTGTTTCTGGTGATGGGCTCTCATCAAAAACATTATGGCTTATTGTCACTTTGTCAGTCTTTGGGTGTAGGATTCTGTAACCCTTATTCTGCTCACTGTAGCCTACTAGAATGCCCTCTATGGCTCTGTTCTCCAGCTTGGATCGCTTTTCACTTAGAATATAGGCATATGCTTTACATCCAAACACTGATGTACTCCAAGCTAGGCTTTGATCCATGCCACATTTTGCGCCGACAATGGGGGAGAATACATAAGCAAAGAAGTGGCATCATACCTGAAGAGACAAGGAATAGTACACCAGACAACCACACCATACACTCCTGACAACCACACCATACACTCCTGTACAAAACAGTGTAGCAAAAAGGAAAAATCACACTCTTATAGAAATGGCCAGGTGCATGTTGTTGGATGTCAACCTACCTCACAAGTACTGGAGGGAAGCAGCCATGACTGCAACCTACCTACAGAACAGACTACCCTCGAGCCATTCAAAGTACTCCATTCAAAATGTGGCATTGATCAAAGCCTAGCTTGGAGTAAATCAGTGTTTTACAGGTAAAATGCTAATTTATTAATCATACATTACAGGACATACATGACATTCTATTGGGATTTCAAAAAGCACTGAACATGAGGGGTGGACAACACAGCAACAGGGCCAAACATGCCCCAAACCCAAAAAACAGAATGAGGGGAAAGTCCTCTACAAAGCCACCTGAAAGACTTTTCATACAAAACTGGCATCCGCAGAGGATTGAACCTAGTTGAAGTTTGCAAAGGTTTTAAGAGAAGACCAGGTAGCAGAATTACAAACTTGAACAACAGAAGCTTGATGCTGAATCACCCAGGAAGCACTGACACTCCTGGTGAATGGGCCTTGCAGCAAAAGAAGGAACTTTGCCTTTGAAACCACATGCCTGAAAAAGAAAAAGACTAGAAATAATAGATCTAGAAAAGAGGATCAAGAAGCATGACCTTTTAGAAGAGGTCAGTCAGAACAACAAGGGATCAGACTGTCAAGATAAAGCTGTAGAAGTACTGTAGATTACAGTTAAAACAGTATCCAAAGAATAAAGCACTTTCCCTAAGAATGCTTAGGTTTGGGGAAAAAAAAAAAGATGGGAACACAATGATCTGATTCAGGTACAAGGGAGAAACTACCTTAAGAAAAGAAAGAGTACAGAGGCCTAAACGCCCTCTTATCCTTATTCCTGTGTAGTGACAAGGGGATCCTCTCAGAAAGTTTCCAAAGGAAAAGATAGCAGAAAAAAAAAACATGTTCGGTACCAGAAACAAAAATGGCCAAGGCTATGATCTGTTCTTTGATGGTACTTAAAGTGGTTGTCAACTCGTGACAACCACTTTAACATACAGGTAAGCCTATGATAAGACTTACCTGTAGGTGCCCTGCATATCTCTGCATATCTCCTAAACCTGCAGGGCTCAGGAGATACGCAGTGACGTCATGCGACTCCGGCCAGTCACAGAGCCAGAGATCGCGGCCCCGGAAGGAAGAGGGACTGAAGATGGACGCTGCCAGCACAGGGGACAGCGCTGGACATCGCTGGCTTAGATTGCAGGTAAGTGGCACATAATGGGTTTACTTCCATCTGGGTTTACGTCCTCTTTAAAGCCAGAGACATCTCCAAACCAGACTGGAGAAAAGCCAAAATGCACCCCAGAAATTGGAAATTGCTCTTAAACAAGACTGAAAATTGTACACTGCGGCTGGCCCACACATATGTGAACCGGCTCCATAGAAATAGGCATTGGTAATTATTATACGCGAGAACTTGAGAAAAAGTATTGGTATTTGTACTGGGCCTTAAACTGGTATTGGTGCATCTCTACTTTCCAGGACCTGTACTGTCCGTTCTGGGTCTTCAATAACCCTAGAACCAGAGCCAATATTTTGGTAAACAGTCTGGGGCCCATGGACACGCCTTAGAGTAATGCCACAAACGGATAGTGGCAATCCTCCACTGCACTGGTGAGGGTGGAAAATAAGGAAGCGTGGGAAGCTATTGTTAATTTCCACAGATGCTAGGAAATCCCCCTGATGAAGTGAAGCATTCGCCAACCAGGTGGATTCCATCCTGAATTTCTGAAATTCCAACAACTTGGTAAGACCATTGATGTCCAGAATAGGCCAGACCTTCACTGTGAGGAGGATTTAAGGGTCCAGTTTTTCATACAGAGCTTGAAAGTAGGCTTTACATAGAGCCTGTGCCTTTCTGCTTAAATAGGAACTGTAGTCTGCTCACATTATTTGGAATAAAAACATCTTTGCTATTCTGAAGCTTCCCTCCAACCACTTTGCATATTATTTTATATATTCTGTGATTCTGTACTTGCCAAATATGCTGCAGAAATCTCCCTCCACTAAGTCTGGCTGCATCCATTTTAACGGTGGGCAGCTGAAGCTGCTGCCTGTTCACTTCCTGGATTTACAGACACACAGAGGCACACCTCCAGCTCTGCAGCTTTCACTGGCTCCCATGATGTCGAACATCGAGGCATTTTACCAGCCAAGAAACAAGAAGTGGGCTGTATAATGTATTTAACCCCTTCAGATCCGCGCTATAGCCGAAGTACGGCTCCAGCGTGGATCTGAATTCCCGGGTGGTTGTCCATGGACGTCCTGCCCTTGTGCGCGCTCCTGGCGCGCCCTCACAGGCGGCACCGCACGCTGCGTCGGCGTGACGGGCGGGGTCGATGTCCACCCGAGACCCACGATCACCTGTCAGAGCTGCAGAACGGGGAACCCGTGGTTCTCAGTTCTGTGACAGGGGGCATGACAGATCTACTGATCCCTGTCGCTGGGATCAGTTAGATCTGTTATGTCACGGCCTGCCCCGCCCCCCCCCCCACAGTTAGAACACACCCAGGGAACACGGTTAACCCCTTCACTGCCCCCTGCAGGTTAACCCCTTCACTGCCAATGACATTTATACCATAATCAGTGGCTATTTAAATTTCTGATCGCTGTATAAATGTCATTGGTCCCAAAAAAGTGTCAAAAATATCCAACATGTCCGCCCCAATATCGCAGTCCTGATAAAAAAAAAAAAAAAAAAAAAATCGCAGATCGCCGCCATTACTAGTAAACATAATAATAATAATAATAAAAACGCCATAAATTCCCATAGATTGTAGACGCGATAACTTTTGCGCAAACCGAGTAATATACGCTGATTGCGATTTTTTGTTACCAAAAATATGTAGAAGAATATATATCGGCCAAAACTGATGAATTTTTTTATTTTTTTTTTTGAATGTGTATTCTAGCAAAAATTAAAAAATATTGTTCTTTTTTTCAAAATCGTCGCTCTTTGTTTGTTTATAGCGGCAATCAGAAACCACCAAAAGAAAGCTCTATTTGTGGGGAAAAAAATTATATAAATTTTGTTTGGGTACAACGACCAAATTGGTCTGGGCAGGAGGGGGGGTTTAAGTGCCCAGTAAGCAAGTGGTTAATGGCAGAAAAAAAAATGTTTTACTATCCAAAGTTAAAACAACAAGGGCAGAGGATTTAAAAAGATGGAAAGATGAAAAAATGGGGTCCCGCTTTAAGAAAAGAACTCCAAAAAGGTGTCACTGGTTTCTGACCTGTCCCCTTCACCTTCTTTAGCCGGTTCCCGACCATCTCGTATACATTTAGAGCTGCAGAGTGGCACAGTAGCACGAATCACCGTTTATAAACGGCGGCTCACTCGTGCACGCTTGTGTGCAGTGTGGCCGCGGGTCCGGTGGACTCAATGTCCGCTGGCTACCCGCGATCACCTGGCAGAGAAGAATAACGGGGAACCGCCGATATAAACACGGCAGTTCCCTGTTCAGTCAGGCGGCATGCGAGAGATCTACTGATACCTGTCACTGGGATTAGTTAGATCTCTTATGCCCCTCGCAGCCCAGCCCTCTCAGTTAGAACACGCCTAGGGAACACAGTTAACCCCTAGATCTCCCCCTGCAGGTTAACCCCTTCACTGCCAATGACATTTACACAGTAATCAGAGGATACTTAAAATTTCTGATCGCTGTATAAATGTCATTGGTCCCAAAAAAGTCCAACATGTCCGCTGCAGTATCACAGTCCGGATATAAAAAAAAACAAAAAACACGCCATAAATGAATGCTTATGGTTTGTAAACGCCGGCAACTTTTGCGCAGACCAAACACCGATCGTGATTTTTTTTTTACCACAAATATGAGGAAGAATACATATCGGCCAAAACTGATGAATAAATGAGTTTTTTTATATTTTTTTTGGATATGTTTTAGAGCAAAAAGTAAAAAATATTGTTTTTTCAAAATTGTCACTCTTTTTGTTAATAGTGGTGATCAGAAGTGGCGCAGAGGGGATCAAATACCACCAAAAGAAATCTCTATTTGTGGGGGAAAAAAAGGGCATCAATTTAGTTTTGGTACAACATCGCATGACCGCGCAATTGTCAGTTAAAGCAACGCAGTACCAAATCGCAAAAAGTGCTCTGGTCCTAATGTGGGAATCCCTTCCAGACCTTAAGTGGTTAGGCTGCATTCACACCTGAGCGTCGCGTCTGAGCTTTTCTCCGGCATTTTGTTGCGTGACTTAGGCTTGTTTTTGCGCAGTTGTATGCAGCGTTTTTGGGCGTTGGTGTTTTTGCATTAGCCAATAGAGAATACTAAATCTATTGCATCATTTGTTCCTAGGTAGTTCAGCTTTTTTTAGCTTTTATTTCAGCTGAAAAGCATGCAAAAAGGCGTAAGAATGCCCGAATCGCGAGTTTGTATTCTCATAGAAATTAATGGAAACGCCCAAATCAGCCCAATTCGCACAACAAAAATACCTCCGGAACTTATTTGGCTTCAGGCGTTTTTGAGTGGAGATCTGAACCATCTCCATAGATAATCATTGATTTTTTTTTCCCTCCAGCGTTTTGTAGCTTCAGGCTTCAAGTATATTCAAGCTACAAAACACTCAGGTGGGAATGGGCTCTTAAGGGTAAAAGGGTGCTTTTACTTCCTGTCACCTTGTGGATAAAGCCATCCAAAGATGGTGCAAATAAGCATTTACCCTCCAAGGGCAGCCACTGAATTTGCAACTCAAGTTGCAATGACATTCTGCCGACCAAAACTTGACCCATAGGATCCTCCTCATGTGGACAGACAAGGACATGGACCCGGGCTGTCCCCCCCCCAAAAGTTGCTGTACGGAATCTTCCATGGTCTCTACAGAGAAACTCTAGGTTCCAGGAACTGCCAGATGACAAGTTACTCTGTGTCTGATTCTCTAGAATGGAGCATACTCTTTGCCCAAACTTTAATGGCTTGACAAACTCCCAGTCAATTTCAGCAGCTGCTGAACATCACAGAGTTTATATTTTGATATCATATCCAAACGACGAATCACAGTACAAGTGTATAAAGGAAGATCTTATTTTCTTAAGACCGGATGAAGGAGGAAGCATGTGGCCCCCGAAACTAGGAAAATTGGCTGTTGCAATCAATATATGCTTTGTATTAAAATCGCATTGTGGACGCATAATAATACTTTGGTATTGCATGTCCACTTTTAAAATTAAACATTCTCCACCATATCAGAGGCACTCACTAGTGCAACACTACAGGTCCAGAAGGCCCAATGTTCATCCATCATGGAGGTGAACATGAATCGGTGGAGGCGCTTGAGAACAATAATCGTAACATGTGCCCCAATGGGATAATAAATAGCAAGTAAGATGCAGCAACGTGGTTGTAAAAAGATAAAATAAGTGTTTATTAAAGTACTTACAAACAGTAAGTACAACAAGCGCCAGATCTATTACCGGACAACAAGCGCCAGATCTATTACTGTTTTCTTGTTCATCCATCATGGCTGGTGTGCCCTGTAAGTTCGTCAGAGACTCTACTGCCCTCTAGGGAGACCAGTGCCCTGAACAAGTATAAAACTCTGTCAGCAAGCCCGCCATATATATTGCACCCAGAGACCGCTGCCCACAAGGTCCAGTGTCAACTGGCAAAATTACATGCCACCCTCGCTCTTGCCTGCAGGCACCGGGTACAGTCCCTCTCGGCCATTAATTCACATCTTACAAACTGGATGCAGTTCTCCTCCACCGCATTAGGGGTGTTCATAGCTGCCAGGAAATAAAGCCCAGGGGAGGAAATCTTCAGAGACATCACGGGCACATCCATTACCGAAGGAGGCTTGCTAAAAACAGAGTTAGGTGAGCTGGGAGGGGCTTTATCTGGGAGGGACTTCATGCTGTTTTTTTGTCTGTGGATGCTTTATAAAGTAACAGGTTTTATTCTTTGTTTGATTTAAACAAAGTCAAATTAAGCTTTAACAGAGTGGGTTACAGTTAAACTCTTGCGCACTTACCAGTCTGTCTCTCTTTGTCGCCCACTCCAGAGACAGCAGAGCGGACTTGGAAATGGCAGATGCCTTGGTCTGCATGATGCCATCAATGGACCACACTTTAATCACTCCATCAACATCCAAACTGGCTACCCTCCTTCCCGAGCAATCCACCCTGTGGGAAGGAAGTAGAGAAACCGTTCGTTTTAATGAAAGCTCATACTGCTGAATACAAGCTAATCCAAGTAATAATCCAATTTCTGCCCAAACATAATACACCAATAACGGTATATAGAGTAATAATGTGAATTTCTCATTCAAGCAGCCACAGTCAAAAGGTTTATTCTCACTGGATGCATTGTCACATACCTTCATTTTCCTCTGTAAACAAAATGAATGGTCACGAGAAAATGGGTCAAATAAATTAGGTTAAATTATCACCAATGTACTATACTCTAAGTAATCTGAGTGTCGTAAAGCAGCAATGCAACCCGCATTGATGTATGTGTTCTCAAGACCAGAACAGGATTCTTATGGTAAAGATGAGTAAATCATTTCAATTACAAGGAGAAACTTTTTCAATTTGCCACAATATATGCACTCTTGTACAATCTTTAGAGAAACACACAATATATCAAAGCCCAGCAAAGCACATAAAGTTGCAATACCTCCCCTCCTCTCTGGCACTGTCCCCTGAAGTAATTCCTGCAGTTTTTTGGGTTGAATGATACTGGATGTCTGGTGACAAAATGGTGCATGCAATGATGAAAGGTTAAGGATATCTTGTGAGTGCAAGGTGTCATGATCCTTGCAGCTGCACACAATGTTGCAGAAAGCATCTGCATCAAGGACCACTCGCCACCGGAAGAAACAAAGAACCCTGTGCATTGCATGACTGACCTGAAGACATATTAAAAACGTTAAAGCACACAAGCAAAAGATAGATGCTGGGGAAGGGAGAGCTCTGGGGGGCTTTAAATCAAGAGTGTGGGATTCTAAATAGTGTAATTCTTTGACATTCTTGACAACACCAAAGGGCCGTGCATAATATTTAGCATATGTAATGCTACAAAAACCTGTGAGGAATTAAAACTATACAATAAGAGTAGCCAGAAATGGTGAACATGCTACAGTTGTTGAAGACTGGAGACCTGCTTCAGAGGGCAGTCACAGCCAGGAAACACGTTACATAAGTGATAGAGATCACTGCTATTACTGTGCTTGCATATTTTTGCAAACTAGTTTCAAAACTACTTATGACACATTTGATATTTCTCTCAGCAAAATCTATAACAAAAAAGGTCAAAGAAGAAAAAAACAAAAAAAAAAAACACATAAAAAAGGAAAATAGAATGGACAGCACAGAATAAATAAGACAGTGTGAAATAAGCCAAATAAACCAAACCATTTAACTTGCTAGAACCACATATAAATATTTTTAGGACATGCACGGACATTTTGGCACCCAAAATATATCAGACGTAAATGCTGTTATCTGCATTTTGCCAATACGAGAAAAATGTGCCAATAATGGCGCTGAAAACACGATTTTACTGCGCTTATGGTGTGTTTTTCATAGGTCATGTTACTTAAAAACCGTATCAAAAACGTAACACGGGTGCATTATTGATGCATTCCTGCGGCAAATTTTTCAACGCATTTCAAATGGGGAAGTGTGTTTCTGTTGCAGTTTTTTTTAACTGACCAAAAATGCAGCAAGGAAGATTTTTAACACCACAACGGAAGCGCAATGGACCAGTGTGTAGAAATACATAGAATATAAAGGAATACAATTTTTCTTGAGCTTTTCTTGCGCTAAAAGGTGCCAATAATGGCGGACAATAAATTCATATTCATTTAAAGCGGTTGTATACCCCAAAAAAAAAAAAAAACCTGTAAGGCTAAGGCATAATGAGCTAGTATGCACCGCATACTAGCTTATTATGAAATACTCACCTTAGAACGAAGCTCCCACAGGGCTGCCCGGTCCCTGCAGAGGGAGCGGACATCTACGATGTGTGGATTCTTTTGGGTGGCTGGAGCCACAAGACGTCACTCCCGAGCATGCGTGGGAGCCCGTCTGTCCGGCGGATTTTCCAGCAGGGTCCAGCATTATGCACCAGGCCTTCGCCGGGCCATCACTGCGCATGAACCGTGACGTCAGCGGCTGCATTGTAGGAGATATTTATTTTACCTACAGGTAAACCTTATTATAGGCTTACCTGTAGGTAAAAATCACGTTTGGGGGTAGACAACCGCATTAAATTCATGATATTAACTAAAACGTTGAATATAATACAATGACAGGCAGTCCCCGGGTTAAAACAAGATAGGGACTGTAGGTTTGTTCTTAAGTTGAATTTGTTTGCAAGGCAGAACAGGTACATTTTTTAAGTGTAGCTTCAGCCAAAAAAACTATTTTTAAGCTTTTTGGATAGCATAGGGAAGGGGTAACACCCCTGTAATGTTTGTTTTGCGCTCTATGTTTCTGTTCAGAAGATTTCACCTCTCTTCCTGTTCCAATGATTATAGGACTTTGATAAATTTTGGGTTGTTGTGGAAACAAGGATTGGTGATAAAGCTCTAGTGGAGACATTTTTTTCCCATAATAACTCTTACAGGAGTGAATTTCCCTTCCTAGGGGGAGATTTCCTCTCACTTCCTGTTGCCTCCCTCCGTTTGTAAGTAGGAGTCATTTGTAAGTCGGATGTTTGTAACCAGGGGACCGCCTGTATATATAAAAATATATTTTTTATTTTGAAAACTGTAATTGTCAGTACCAAAATTTCCATTTGGTGTACCTCTAATTAATTTTCCTTCACTGGCCTGAGTAAGCACTTCAGAAAGTGAAACACAGACTTATGATTTCAAGAACCCGAGGGCTGCATTGTAGGTGCCAAAAAGCCTCAGGTTGGGCACAGGGGTCTAGCCCATGAATATCTACTCCACATGCTTGTAGGTGGCTCTACTACTTCCTTTAAAAAGAAAACATTGTGTCAACTATTCACATATCAAAGTTTGTATTTTAACTGTATATTGAACTCTTTGGCCAGCATTCTGCTCTTGATAAACTCTACTACCTTAGTTTGACATATTGGGGACCCAGCAGGTACCTGCAATGCATGATGGATGAGTGGTGCTCTCCATATTCGTCCTGGCTCAGCACTATGAAGGGTTGCTCAGATTTCTCTTCTCTTGCACCGTTTCCCCCGACACCCCTTAACAATGCCTCTACCGGGTCTTGCAGGGTTTCTGGGCGAAGCTCAGATTCTGGCTCTGAAATTTCAAGCTTCTTCTCTGTGCTTTGCTGTAAGAATCAAAGATACAATTTATCTTGTCTATGCTGCGATGTATGGACAACCAGTGCTTATTCAAACTTTGCTGTTGTGATGTAGGGGTTAGTAGCAAAAAACCAGTGAGAGCAACAGGGAGAAAAGACACACACTCCCGAAGTGTTGTATTTCAAAGAGCCTCCGGGCAGTAGTTTTCATTCATTATACCAGCAATTGGAAGCTCTGGCCTTGGGAGAGGCATTTACCATCTTTTTTTTTCCCCTTCAGGCACAGCTTTTATTGTGACTTTAAAAGGACTGTTTCAGTTGGCTTTTGTTTGCTTCAAGCATGTTTTGCATCCCCATACAAGTCTATAGGAGTGCAAAACCCACTTGAAACAGGTCAAATGCAGGCCAGGAGGAGGTCGACTGCACCTGTCAATAAATTCTGAATGAGCTCAGAAGTGCCAAGTTGATGCCATCGACAAAAGTTCAATGCCCATCGATACAGGCCCAAATTTTGTCTACAGGAAAACTTTAAAACAGTGTCATGTATAAAGCTTGGAGTGCAGCCGTAATTAAAATTTGGTACTTGGTTTCATACAATTTCAGGTCTATATGGAAGATACGCGCCACAGCAAAGTGTCACTGCAAAATTTGGTTACTATGTAATTTCCAGCAAGCCTAGGGCCCTGTACACATGATGAGATAATCAGATCAAATGATTGTCCATTTTTTTTTTTTGCATGCTAATCTCAGATCGAATCTGAAGGGTTTAAGTTCTCATATGACAGAATAAAAAAAATCGGAAGTGATGGAATGTGTTGTAGTGTATTTGTATTGCATTTTTGAACGACAACTTTACTGAATAAAAGGAAAATCGTACGATCCAACATCATACTAAATTTTTTTTTAGGATAATATCAGTGGAACGGTCATGATCAGCTCTCGAAACTCTGTACCATGATCCGTTTATCGTACGACTGCTTCGAAGGCGGTATTTTTCGTACAATTTTCTAATCGTGTGTACGGGGCTTAAATCAGTTATCCAGATTTTTTTTATCCTCGTTCAGATTTTTATTCCATATCAGTTCATTTTTATTTACAAACATTTTCAACAAAAAAACAAAACAACAACAACAAAGTAGGGCCAAGCAAAAGGCACATAAACAAAAAATAATTTTTCCAAAGTACAGTAAAAGGAAACCTTAAAGAGGAAGTGCAATCTGACAAAGAGTTATACATACTCAGCTGACCTTCAGTGAATAACCAGATAAATAGAAAATGGGGATATTGCACTTAAAACCCACAATGGCCTATTGAGTGTACAAATTTACAGTATCAGAGTGTCACATCCTATTAAATAGTGAATCAAGAAAAATATATGGAAGAATGGACTTTATAGGCATAATATTAAAAATACTAAATTTATTAATTACAAAAGATTTTACCATAAAAACAATATGTACATACAAAGTGAGAAACGTTAGTCATATCTAGTACATAGATTTCTGTTCCTGATGTCGCCATAGAGATGGTCACCTGCTACTTGGACCCCAGGTTTTGGTCACTCTTGAGATGTGAAGTATATGCAGGAAAAAAGCTCTACATGTTTTGCGAGCTATACTCGTTTATTCCGGAGTTAGTCATTCTGTTACCATATCGGGTCACGTGCATAAAGAACAAATGGCCAATTAGCTATGCTAGTCATATAGACAAAAAAATTTCAGCCCACACTATGGACAGAAAAGGTTAACCACATACACGGTCTATGCTGGTACCCAGTAATACAAGGCAGCTGTCTTGGTAGTAAATTGTGTTCAAAGAAAGGTAAAATTGGCAGAGAACTCCCATACATTAGAGTATGGTATTAGTAGCTCAGCATGATGCCAGCAAAGCACTAGGTGAGATAGCTTGTAGAGGGGAAACCACACAGGCATCCAAAGCAGGCTGCATTTGGGAAAAAAAAAAAAAATTATCTATATGACTAGCATAGCTAATTGGCCATTTGTTCTTTATGCACGTGACCTCATATGGTAACAGAATGACTCACTCCGGAAGAAATAATTATAGCTTGTGAAACATGTAGAGCTTTTTTCCTGTATATCCACTTCACCCCCGGAAGAATTTCCCAGTTTAGGACCAGAGCACTTTTTGCGATTCGGCACTGCGTCGCTTTAACTGACAATTGCGCGGTCGTGCGACGCTGTACCCAAACAAAATTTGCGTCCTTTTTTCCCCACAAATAAAGCTTTCTTTTGGTGGTATTGATCACCTCTGCCTCATTTCTGATCTATAAACAAAAGAAGAGTGACCATTTTGCAAAAAAACTAATTTCTTACATTTGCTAAAATACAAATCCAAAATATATATATATATATATATATATATATATATAAAAAAACATTTTTTTTTTCACCGATTTTATATTCTTCTACATATTGTTTTTATGGTAAAATCTTTTGTAATTAATAAAATGAGTATTTTTAATATAACCAGTGCCTATAAAGTCCATCCTTCTATACATTTTTCTTGATTCACTAACCAGATAAACAGGCGTTAAACCCAGCAGATAGGTAGCACGCATTCCTAGACTGGCAGGTCAATAAAAGAAACAAAAGTGGATTCCCCCTAGGACAACTAGGGTTCCCAGATTTTCTGGATTTTTTTGGGACACACCCTATGCTTTTTAATGCTGGTTAATTCTTCCCTTCGTAGATTCAAGTTGACCGTCACGCATCATTGTGAAACTGTAGGAGGGGGAAAGTGAAAACCACTTTTGTACTCATAATTTGCGAGTAATATAAGGAGCCCTAGTCCATAGTAAACTAAAATCAGCAGGTAATGTTTCTTGTGGAACAATGCCGAGGATAGCCAATTTGGGATCAGGGGGAACCTGAACAGAGCATATACTGATAAGTATGTGGAATATGTCAGCCCAGTATCGGTGTAGCTTAGGGCAACATCATACTATGTGGATAAGAGTACCCGTGTTGCAACACAACGTGGACAATTGGGTGAATCAGACCTACCCCAGGAATGTAACCAGTGAGGCATATAATGGACTCTATGTAAAATAAACAATTGGGTTAAGTGTTGAAAAGGGGAAAGGGAAACATCAGGAATGAGCTATAGGGCCCTGTTGCCACTGGTCCTCCTCCAACAGATCTGAAATCTTGCTCCCACCAATCTCTACAAACTTATCTGCACCTGGACACTAACAGCTGTTTGCAGAGTAGAGCACAAGTCCCCTATCAGTCCCTTTTTGGAACAAGAGATAGACACTGCTATGGTGAGAACAGAAGGAGATTATATTATATTATATATATATATATATATATATATATATATATATATATATATATATATATATATATATATATATATATATGTTATGCAGTCAGGTCCATAAATATTGGGACATCAACACAATTCTAATCTTTTTGGCTCTATACACCACCACAAAGGATTTAAAATGAAACGAACAAGATGTGCTTTAACTGCAGACTTTCAGCTTTAATTTAGGGGATTTACATCCAAATCAGGTGAACAGTGTAGGAATTACAACAGTTTGTTTATGTGCCTCCCACTTTTTAAGGGACCAAAAGTAATGGGACAAATGGCTGCTCAGCTGTTCCATGGCCAGGTGTGTGTTATTTCCTCATTACCCCATTTACAAGGAGCAGATAAAAGGTCCAGAGTTCATTTCAAGTGTGCTATCTACATTTGGAATATGTTGCTGTCAACTCTCAATATGAGATCCAAAGACCTGTCACTATCAGTGAAGCAAGCCATCATTAGGCTGAAAAAACAAAACAAACCCATCAGAGAGATAGCAAAAACATTAGGTGTGGCCAAATCAACTGTTTGGAACATCCTTAAAAAGAAAGAACACACCGGTGAGCTCAGCAACACCAAAAGACCCAGAAGACCACGGAAAACAACTGTGGTGGATGACCGAAGAATTCTTGCCCTGGTGAAGAAAACACCCTTCACAACAGTTGGATCAAGATCAAGAACACTCTCCAGGAGGTAGGTGTATGTGCGTCAAAGTCAACCATCAAGAGAAGACTTCACCAGAGTGAATACAGAGGGTTCACCACAAGATGTAAACCATTGGTGAGCCTCAAAAACAGGAAGGCCAGATTAGAGTTTGCCAAACAACATCTAAAAAAGCCTTCACAGTTCTGGAACATCCTATGGACAGATGAGACCAAGATCAACTTGTACCAGAGTGATGGGAAGAGAAGAATATGGAAAAGGAAAGGAACTGCTCATGATCCAAAGCATACCATCTCATCAGTGAAGCATGGTGGTGGTAGTGTCATGGTGTGGGCATGTATGGCTGCCAATGGAACTGGTTCTCTTGTATTTATTGATGATGTGACTGCTGACAAAAGCAGCAGGATGAATTCTGAAGTGTTTCGGGCAATATTATCGGCTCATATTCAGCCAAATGCTTCAGAACTCATTGGACAGCGCTTCAAAGTGCAGATGAACAATGACCCGAAGCATACTGCGAATCAACCAAAGAGTTTAAGGGAAAGAAGTGGAATGTTATGCAGTGGCCAAGTCAATCACCTGACCTGAATCTGATTGAGCATGCATTTCACTTGCTGAAGACAATACTGAAGGGAAAATGCCCCAAGAACAAGCAGGAACTGAAGACCGTTGCAGTAGAGGCCTGGCAGAGCATCACCAGGGATGAAACCCAGCGTCTGGTGATGTCTATGCGTTTCAGACTTCAGGCTGTAATTGACTGCAAATGATTTGCAACCAAGTATTAAAAAGTGAAATTTTAATTTATGATTGTTAATCTGTCCCATTACTTTTGGTCACTTAAAAAGTGTGAGGCACATATACAAACTGTTGTAATTCCTACACCGTTCACCTGATTTGGATGTAAATACCCTCAAATTAAAGCTAAAAGTCTGCAGTTAAAGCACATCTTGCTCGTTTCATTTAAAATCCATTGTGGTGGTGTATAGAGCCAAAAAGATTAGAATTGTGTCAATGTCCCAATATTTATGGACCTGACTGTATTTCAGAGGAAAACTAGCAGCCTGACATGGCAAAGCCGAAAACATTTTATGAGACATATGGTACCTCTCTGCTAGGACATGAAAAGGCATCAATACCTCCCCATCAGAGAGCCGATATAAAATTAGTTATACCCGCCTGCCTCCAAGAACTAACACCCAAACGTTTATCAAGTTCAGGTAGCAGCAGGTTATGCCAAACAGGCATTTACTGCGTATTACCTATATAAGAAAAATATACCCTAACAGATTCCCACAGGAATGAAACCGAGAATGATGGGAATTCACGTTTAAAATGAAATTGACCTGAAACAAACAATTCCACTGGTGGTGCCTTCCAAACCTGTGATAGAATTATGCATTGGTTAGAGTTGTATCTATCAGCTTGAAGCCATCCATAAAAATGTTGTAGTTGGGAGGCCAGATAATATAATTTAGCATTAGGGACCGCAAGACCACTTCTATCCTTAGGGAGCTGGTGTACCAAGTTTAATTCTAGAGTGGCCATGTTTCCAGAGTAATTCCCTGAATAGGGTGTCCATGGTTCTAAATATATGCTGTGGAAGCCATACTGGACAGCTGAGCAACAGGTAAAGTAATTGCGGCATCCATATCAACCCTCATTCAGGACCAGTTCACACCACATGCAGTCCATCCAGTGTGTTTTTTTTTTCTGCATCAAAAACACATGGAAAGTAGGGTATATGGTTTTCAATGGCATAGTTCACACCAGTGCTTGCAGTTCCAGTAAAAAAAAAAAAAAAAGTAGGACATGCTGCATTTTCCCTGCACTGGATTGCACTGGAAAGCATCTAAAAAGCACATAAACGCACTGGAACACACATGTCCTTATTTAAGGTTAAGAAAAAAAAGGAGGGGCAAAAAATGCACTGGACTGCATCAAAAACGTGCATACAGAAAAGCATCTGGACTGCGTTTCTATGGTGTGAACTGGCCCACAGACTTTAGCTTATGTTCAGCCTGTATAAACATTTTTTTATTGAATGCAGCATTATGCTCATATCTGTGGGAGCAATCATTTTGTCAACATTCATGGTATGGCTGGAATATCAGCCATTAAAAAGTCAGGTAAGGATGACCTCTGCTCACCTGAGACTGTGTCTTAGAGAGGAGCTCTTTCCTCTCCTGCAGTCGTCGCTGTCTCTGTTGCAATAAGGTCGGATCACTGGCAATGGGCACACCGAGAGCACTCTGCACGCTCTTCACCTCCTTGGGTAGGCTGAGCACCTCCTTAGTTTTCTGGGCCTTGAAGGAAGAGAAGCACCAGAATTGAATACTGATCAGATAATATAGTAACAAACTACTAAACCAAATACATTATAACAGCAAGGTACAGCAAAGTGGCTGTGTTCATTCTGTTTAAAGATACACAGCAAACAAAAAAAAAAATGACAAACCTTTAAACACTACCGAGGGTACTCAGCATATCCACCGATTAGATCTCATTTTCACCATGTGCTCTCCTGTCGCACAGATACCTATATTCCTAGTCTGATACCTACGCTATTATTTTTATCTTCTGGATAGCTCTAACCCTAGACAGTTCTAATAATGCCCTATATGAGCCCGCCGCAGCCATGCCTTCACACATCGGAGTGTAAGAATGAAAATGCAAAGGGTGTGATACTGTACTTGCTACAAATGGTACTAACTGAAGTTCATCTCCAGGCAAAACCCTTTTGCTCCCATTGTGAATAGAGTGGGAAAGGATTGGACACCCAAACTTTTATTGCCACCTTTGTACCCACTGGGGAGATTAACCACTCTATTTTGCAATGGTGACCTTTGTCTTCAAGAAAGCAATAGGAAATTCTAAAATTTAGAGCTATTCCCAGAACAAGAGGTGATTAAAGTATTCCAATGAGGACACCTGTCGGGGGGAGAGGGGAATCTGTCTAACAGGGGCATGCCTCAAACTATGGGGGATTTCCCTATAACTTCCTGTGTTGTACCTCTGGGACAGGAAGTGAAGGGACATTTCCTCAAATAGTACAGGGACATCATAAAAATTAAAGCAGTGTAGAAAATCCATGCTGGGTAAGTAAAACTCAAAAAGCAGCTTGTTAAAAAATTGTGATACCAATTCTCGTAATATATGTGTTTATATAGGAAGAATATAGGCAGAAATAGAGGTGTCAAAGCAGTGCTATAGCTCAAACAAATAAATGTGCAAATAATTGCATTATGAAACAGCACATAAAGTGCAAAAAGTGCAATATGAGACAGCAAATATTTAAACATGCATATTCCAATAAGAAATAGTAGATGAAGTGCCAGAGAGTGGAACAGCATTCAATAAATTGCGGATATACATCCAACACATAACCGTGCATAAAAAGAACAACAAATGTACAAACAAATCGCCAGTAAATCTGTACAAAGTAAAAGTAATCCGAGCGGCTACAGAGCCACTGTATCACTTTTTCAGGTGACAGAAGGGGGGTCTCCCTCCTGCCGCCACCTTTTCCCGGCTATCCTATCAGGGAGCCTGATACCAATGCCACCGGCAGCATCAGCTTCCCTATACACAGTGAGAGGAACAGATAATGTAACTAGAAGCAACGAGGTTGAAGTTTACAAGCCATTACCAGCTTGTGAAAGCATCTGATCAAACCAATCTCAGTTTGATCAGATGCTCTGGAGGTCAGAGGAGAGATATAAGGTCTAAAAGATAATGGAAAAAGGTCTGGCATCATAGTATATTAAAGCTTAAAACTCCATGTAATTTTTTATCGACACTTCCAGTAATCCTCCTGCTGCTTTCTCCCAGGGGGGTGGGGGGGGGGAAGGAGGGATGTCTGGTCCTACAGCTTTTTTTGAATCTCATTTATTATGTATTCTTTTATTTTATTGTATTTTTCTTTTTTAGTTTCTATTTTTGTACTTGTGCTTTTGCCTGTCTGGAGGCAGAAAAGATATGGGATTAATCTCTCTTGTCTAAACCCGCGCTCAGTACACAGGTGTTTTGTCTATTAAAGCGGTTGTCTACCCGGAAAAAATAAAAAACTGCAAGACAATAGCATAATGAGCTAGTATGCACCGAATACTAGCTCATTATGAAATACTCACCTTGAAACGAAGATCCAACGGGGCTGCTCGGTCCCCCTCTGAGGGAGCGGACATCTTCCCTTGGATCTTGCTTCCGAGTACGTGGCTTCGGCGCTGTGACTGGCCGGAGCTGCGAGACGTCACTCCCGCGCATGCGCATGGGACCAGTCTTTCCGGCAAGGTCTGGAACCATTGCCGGGCCATACACGGCACATGCGCCGGGACATACAGGGAGCATGCGCTGTAACGCCACAGCAGATTGCAGAGGGAATATCTTCTAAACCCTACAGGTTTAGAAGATATTCATTTTACCTACAAATAAGCCTTATTATAGGCTTATCTGTAGGTAAAAGTAAACAAAATGGGTAGACAACCGCTTTAATTGTGAGCTGTTCTATACTGTAGTTTGTTATGACTAAGGCCAGAGAAAAGGCAGAAACACGTCAACCTTGCTTTGTATTGGATTCCCCTTATGTCTTCATGGATCTACAATAGATTACATAAAGTTTTAAGCTTTAATATACCATGATGCTGGACTTTTTTTTATTATCTATATTGTGGAGTGCAGTGGCGAAAAGTGGGTGTGGTTTAAATTGTGTTAAATATTGTGTATGGCTTAAAGTGGTGTGGTTAGATAGAGCGTAAAACGACTTACAAAGCACAGATTGTGGTGTTAAAAAGGAAATGTACAGTGCGGGGTGTACAGCGGTGGCTAGTATGTGCAGGAGAGGAGTGCGGAGTGTACAGGGAGAGGATTTACGAAGTGTATGGTGTGGATAGTATGTGTGGGGAGAGGGGTGTGGAGTGTATAGTGGTGGGTAAGATGTGCAGGGAAAGGAGTGCAAAGTGTGTGGTGGTGGGTAGTATGTCCAGGGAGATGGGTGTGAAATGTGTGGCAGTGGGTAGTATGTCCAGGTAGAGGGGTGTGAAGTGTAAGGCGGTGGGGAGTATGTGCAGGAGAGGAGTGCGAAGTGTACAGTGGTGAGTAGTATGTCCAGGGAGAGGGATGTGGAGTATATGGCAGTGGGCAATATGTGCAGGGAGAGGGGTGTGGAGTGTATGGTGATGGGTGGTATGTCCAGGGAGAGGAGGGTGGAGTGTATGGCGGTGGGTAGTATGTGCAGGAGAGGAGTGCAGAGTGTATGGCGATGGGTAGTATGTGCAGGATGGTGTCAGTAGTTCATTATTATTTTATTTTTTTACAATTCCATATTTTAGTATTTCTTTTTTTCATTTTTTCAAAATGCTTTTTTGGGGGCCAGTGAATGGTGTCAGTAGGGCAGTGAAGTGTGTCCATAGAGCAATGCAGTGTGTCATAAGAGATGGACTCAGGGGGCCAGAGGAGGACACAGAGGGGCCAGAGGAGGACACAGGGGGACAATCTGGGTGATCCGTGTACTGAGTGGGGGGGCAATTACAGCAGGACCGCTGTCAGAAATCATGGGGGCCCCCAGCCCTGCTCCTGACCCCACATGTCTGCCTAAAACAATACAGCTTTGTCTTCAAGTGGGACCAAAGGGAGCACTAGTGCTAAGTGGGGAGAGATGGGCAGGGTCCCGGTGCCTAGTGGGGAGAGATGGGCAGGGTCCCGGTGCCTAGTGGGGAGAGATGGGCAGGGTCCCGGTGCCTAGTGGGGAGAGATGGGCAGGGTCCCGGTGCCTAGTGGGGAGAGATGGGCAGGGTCCCGGTGCCTAGTGGGGCTGGGACGGGTAGAGAGGGGTGAGAC
>BLSH010386776.1:65764-78762 GCA_018402905.1 Glandirana rugosa | reverse complement strand
AGGAAGCATTACACAGGTCAGCCAGTAGTGGTTATTATCCCTATAACATAAAAGACATTAGAAAAGAACCTCAGGTAACTCTCTCTGTTCCTACGGAAAAACTCCATATGCTCCGTATGCTCACTCTTCTCTGCGAACTCTCCCCTATACTAAAGTTACATGTTTATGACATGACCACTGGGGTGTTATCCCTGTTTTGATAAGGTGCGTTCCCTCATGTGTTTCTGTGCCCCGGTAAGTGATTCTAACTTCTTTCCGCCAAATCGGAATTGGTGAAATTCTGGCTCGGAGTAAAACCTCAAACCTCCAATAGTCGATTTTTAAAAAATATATAATGTTTGGGGGTTCTAAGTAATTTTATAGCAAAAAAACCTGTTTTTAGCTGATAACCTCCAAACTCCAAAATGAGGCTCGGTCTTAAAGTGGTTAAGGCTAAACCGCCTTTCTTCAATCTTAGTGAATGGCCCCGTGTCTTTGTGTACTCCCTTGCGTGGAATAGTTTTGTCCCTATTGTGGGGTCACCAGTACAGTATTTGTACATTGAAATCATATCCCCTCTCAAGCGTCTCTTCTCACTCGTATGCCTCGTATACCTCAAAAAGGCATCCTTGTCTCTCTCAATGGACTCCAAGAAAAGATTACAGAAAATACAATATCCCTATTATTGGTGATGACCGACTGGACACATTACGAAGGAATAAAAATGTATAATGCAGAAACCTTTCCAAATGGTTAGAACTGTCTGCTATTTGAGAGTAAAGTGGTTTAGAAGAAACAACATGAAAAGGTGATGGAAAAACAGCAACTGTTATGCATACTGCCATATTAGCAATAATGAAATGGGAGAGGGAAAGAGAAAAGAGAAGATAAAAAGAGTGTACAACAATAGAGTTTTGGAGCCAGAAAGAGGTAGCACTAGTGAATGAGAGAAAGAAAGCAAAATAGAGAGCCCAAGAAAGCAGGTGAGAGAAGAAGACTTTTCCTAGATTCCTTGTAAACATCTATAAGTGATTTGTGAGAATTTCTGGGGAAAAAAAACGCAGACTAAGGCTCCATTCACACTAGTGCATTTTTTATGCATTTTGCAGAAATGCAGGGAATTTTTTTTAACATGGGTTCCTATGGAACATGTTCACATCAATGTGCTGCGTTTTTACCGCGTTTTCTACCGCAATTTGCGTTTTGCCTTTTAAATCTGCCTAGCAACAAAATTTTCCCCCCAAAAAAAAAAAGATTATACAAAAAATTAAAATATAAAAATAAGCAAAGCGCAAATCGCAGCAAAATCTCAGTAAAAAAAAAAAAAAAAAAAAAAAAAAAAAAAAAAAAAAAAAAATAAAGAAGGAGGAAAGCACAGCAAAAAAACGCTGAAAAGCAAAATGCATTGATGTGAATCGAGCCTTAGACACGCTTCTACACCGATAAGCAAGGCTCAACTGTGAAGTGTTTAAAAGACTGGCGCCGCCACCAACTAGACACCTGATGCTGGGAATTCACTTTGTAAAATACTTCTCCATAGATAAGTAGACTTCCTTCCAATAATTCCCCACATATACTGACCTTCTGTCTCAGTGCCTCGTTCTCCTCCTGAATGTGTAGAATTCTCTGAAATTCCATGTCAAAGCTGAGAATAGTTGGGACAGGTGCAGGCACGGTTAAGTAAATAATAATAGTAATATAATAAAATAATAGCAGAAGGAAGGGTTAGAAAGTCAGGAAAGTATGAAACAATTTAAATTTGGCTACTGAATATACAAATTAGTATGCTGTATATACAGTAATTCTATTATCTGTTGTTAACTGTCCTTATTCTGGACAGGCCAGCAAAGATTTTGAAGATGGGAACGGGGCAGCATGAATTGTGATTGTACTGAATTGAGGAAAATTGATTGGCCATTTTAGATGGGCAAACAGCATTAAAAGGGATCATTTTTAAAAAATAACAACCATGTTATACTTACCTGCTCTGTGCAATGATTTGGCACAGAGTAGCCCCGATCTCCTCTTCTCGGGTCCCCGCCAGCGCTTCTGGTCCCTCACCCTTGTTATGGGGGGGCACTAATGCATGCTCGCTACCAAGCTGCCTCTGTATGTCCATAAGCCACACAGAGCTGGTCTCGGCTCCGCCCCCCCCGTCTCACTGCCTGTGATTGACAGCAATGGCTCCCACTGCTGCTTCTCAGACAATGAGGATGGAGACACCCAAGAAAGCCATGTTCTCGTGCACATCGCTGGATCGAGATGGGGCTTTGGTAAGTATTTGGGATGGGGGTGCCTGGGGGGGGGAATTCTGCACACAGAAGGTATTTTTTTTATCTTCATGCATAGAGTGACGTAAAAAACCTTCAGCCATTACAACCACTAGAGGAAGGTCCACTTGTCTGCCTCCTCCCCTGCCACATTTGGCACCTTTTAGGGGTGGGGGCGGGTATCTGGTTTTGACAGGCACCCTCTCCCACTTCTGTCTCAGCCAACTGAGTCAGACATTCAGCCCCCTCCTCCTTTTCCCCGCAGCTACCCCATTCAAATGAGTCGGCTGCATGCGTAGTAGGGGGATCAGCTGTAAAGCCGCAAGGTTTCACTGCTAGTTTCCCTTATTGGAGATGGCGGCAACTGCACCCGACAGCCGACTGAGGACATCACTGGATTCCCGGACAGGTAAGTGCCCTAATATTAAAAGTCAGAAGCTACAGTATTTGTAGTTGCTGATTTTAAATGTTTTTCTGAAGGAGCCTGGAGCTCCTCTTTAACCGCTTGCCGATGGCTGATCGGCAATTGACGGCGACAGAGTGGCTCTGTAACGCGAATCGCCGTCATACGACGGCGGCCGCGATACAGAGCCACTGTGAGCGCGCGCGCTCACTGTGTTTGGGGGGGCCCAGGGAGCGGGTGCGGCGGCTTCGATTGCCGCCGGCCACCCGCGATGCCCCCCCCGGAGTGAAGGAGCGGAGGTCCGTGTAAGTAAACACGGACCTCCGTTCTGTGTGAGGGGGAAGGGCTGTGATCACAGCCTTCCTTTACGTAAAGGCTGTGACCACTTCCCTTCCCCAGCTAGGCAAGCCCCCACACAGTTAGAACACGCCCAGGGAACATAGTAAACCCTTAGCGCGCCCCCTGCAGGTTAACCCCTTCACTGCCAATGGCATTTACACAGTAATCAGTGCATTTTTATAGCACTGATCGCTGTATAATTGCCAATGGTCCCAAAAAAGTGTCAAAACGTTCCGACATGTCCGCCCCAATATCGCAGTACCGCAAAAAATCGCAGATCGCCGCCATTTTTAGTAAAAAATTTAAAAAAATTAAAAACCCCAAAAATGAATTCTCATCATCCGTAAACACGACCACTTTTGCGCAAACCAATCAATAAACGCAGATTGCGATTTTTTTTATCGCAAATATGAGGAAGAATATAAGTCGGCCAAAAACGGTGAAAAAAAATGTTTTTTTATATATTTTTTTTGGATTTGTATTTTAGGAAAAAGTAAGAAATTTGGGTTTTTTTGCAAAAGTGTCGCTCTTCTTTTGTTTATAGCGGCGATCAGAAATGACGCAGCGGTGATCAAATACCACCAAAAGAAAGCTCTATTTGTGGGAAAAAAAGGACGCAAATTTCGTTTGGGTACAACGTCACACGACCGCGCAATTGTCAGTTAAAGCGACGCAGCGCCGAATCGCAAAAAGGGCTCCGGTCCTAACGCTGGAAATCCTTCCGGGGCTGAAGTGGTTAATGAGTTATTAAGAGAACTCTATGCGAACAGCCATATACACATATTAACTTTTTTACCTGCCAAAAGGATTTGAATTTATATTCAACCCATCCTGACGCATCATATAGCCAGGAGGGTGACATCACTAATGAAACTTTATGTGTGTGTCATTTCCTTGATTACTGGACAATCATCCCTGGTGATTCAAACACCAATAATAAGGAAGATGACACAGGAAACTACTATTATCATTATACAGGATTTATATAGCGCCAACAGTTTGCGCAGCGCTTTACAATATGAGGACAGACAGTACAGTTACAATACAATACAGGAGGAATCGGAGGGCCCTGCTCGTTAGAGCTTACAATCTAGAAGGGAGGCTGAAGCATAACAAAAGAGCGGTGTCACTTAACAGGCTGAGCCATTCGGCAAGGGTGAACAGAATTAGAAACCCGCTGGTCAATAAAAGTAGTTTACATTCTATTTCAGAAGCTTAAAGCTACCAACAACCCCCCCCCCCCCCCTCAAATTTTACTACTCCTCTGGCGACACTTGCAAAAAGTATATTGCCGACAATAGACAATAAACTTCAAGCAGGATTCTTTTCTGTGGGCTAAAGTGAAACTCCCAACAGTTATTTTTTTCATATAGTAAGGAATCGTTAAAACCTAAGTTAAGTGGTTGTTTAAAAGCTTGGTCTTGTTTTCAGTACCATCAACAATACAGTAACAGAGGTACAATGTGATGTTAAATCTCCCCAAATTGAACGGAATTCCCCCTCTAAAGCCCTGTACACACGCTTAGATTTTCGGGTCCGTTTTTTGTTGGATGCTTGCCTCATGTCGAAAGTGAAGAGGTTACTAACCATACGAAAATTTTCGTATGACTGAACTCAACGTCAGAAGTGACGTAATGGGTTGAATAGCTTTGTATGTATTTTTTCGTTTCTGAGCATGCGTAGTCGTGCTCTTACGATTTTTTTTGGACGAAAACCATACTAATGAGACAAAAGTCGGATGTTGAGTTGACGTATGAAAACATTTTTTATAGTCTGCACATGCAGCTTTTGTGTTCCGAAAAATCAAAATTGGCAGTCGAAAGGACCGTACTAACAGTAAGAATTTCTGAAGATTGGTCATTGTATGGAAATTTTGCATCGTGTGTATGGGCGCTCTAATCAGGTCCACCTGTCAGTTTTTCAAGCGGAACCCTATGGACAGGCAGGTGTAAACAGACTCATGTCCGTTCACACCTGACTTACTCAAAGTCCGATCCGGTCGGCTGAAAAAAAAAAAAAAAAAAAAAAGGGGGGGGGGGGATCCGTTCTTCCCTTTACGGAGATCAGATCAGAGAGCAGTCGCTGTCCGTTTACAGCTGACCGCCCAAAGAGCAGAGAGAGTAATGACCATGTTCGCTCTGCAGAAACTGAGTGGACACAGATGCGTTATCCGCCTGCTCCACTTAGCAGGGGATCATCTCACAGATGCAGGAACAGAATCCACCACATCTGAATGAGGCCTTAGACATTTAACTCCGGTACAGGTGTCCCCTTTGGAAAACCTGGATTACTTGTACACATTTTCCACCTCAGCGGAACACATTACAATAAAACACCATCCCACATGAAAAAAAAAAAGTTGTAATAGAGTTCCACTTTAAAGCATGTCGTGTGACCTGTGGGGAGCACTCTCAGGACTCATCTTGCTTGTTCATTTCCTGACAAAGGATATGCATGCACTGGAAGAGGACGCTCAGAAAATTGTGCAGCGATACAGTGAAAGTATCCGCCCACTGCCGGGAAAAGTATGTGGAGAAGGTCGGATTGGCATCCGGTGCTGGAAGGAAAGGGAGAGCGAACCATTCTTTCCACTCAGCCTGGTTCTGCAACTCTGGCGCTTGTTTTTGGAAGAAGTCTTGTGCCTTGTCTGTCCGACTGCTCTGGAATGCAACCAAGCACAGAGATACAGTTATAGTGGGGTTTTATAGGATAAACCCATTACCATTACAATCTGTTACTATAGCGAACAAAAGTGTGCCTATTCCAGAACAGGGATATTACAAACAATGCTAAAGAGGGTCTTTACATGCTTGTAGTTGCATTCTATAAAACTGTGCACTCAGATACACATATGTAAACAAGACTGCAAGAATAAATGGAGTGCTGATTTTGGAACAGCAAAATCACTGACAGAGTAATCTGGCTCCTCCGCTCCGAAGGCAACAAAAGCTTGGCTCTGGCCCAAAGCTGCACTGCACCCTTCCCTTCAGTCTTGCAGTTATACAGGCTATGCTCCTGTACTGGGATTTCTTCAGTTTCACTGCACAATGTGACCTTCTCACAGTGTGCATTAGAAGATGCCTCAAATTAGATACAGCCCACCACTTTTCCTGGCTTGAGAATGTCCATCATACTTTCCTCCCTATCCTGACTGTTCCTGGCTCACCCCTTTCATTCACTGTATTTCAGTTATTTCAATCGTTAGCTCAGCATCAGATGTGGGTGTTAGCTGAGGCAACAAATGCATCCTGCCTAAAAAATGCCTACTTCTCCAGATGGACCCCCTCCTATTGCAGCGTATTGTTTGCACAACCCATCCCAAGAACCAGGGAGATTTTTGGGGGGAATGGGACTTTAAATGAGGCCATGGTGTGGCAGAGTCATGCGCCTCCATCCCTTGTTCAAGATATATTAAAAAAATGGGTTTGGGACTTTGCATGACACACGTGGTGGGAAGCGAATACATGATGATACAAAAAGGTTTTTATTAAAAAAGATGAGAGTAACATAATGATAATAGGGTATGAATTATATACCAGTAATCAAAAGTAGAAAAAAAACACAACATGGTTGGTACAGTAAATTGATAACAATATAAGTAAATTCATACATGTACACAAACATATAAATTGGACAAATTCACAAACAAAAATTCCCTGATCAATCAATTGTATATGTAAACAATTTCACTAACACAGATAATGATCTGCATGATCCATGGCCTCTCAGTGCCCCCTAAACGGGGAGTGCCCAGATTGTATTGGTGAAATTGGTAATATTACGATAATTGTTGGTGGATAATTGACACTTCCGGCCTATCTCCCAGCACATAGCACGTTTGCCACCGGCTCTGGCACTCCACATCTCCACAGGTACCATCTATATATGCACACTTCCACAATTATTTGGCCTTATTCATTGGGCCATTTGGCCCCTCTGTTCACCTAATTGGTTTCACATCTATCACTCACTCCAATTCTTCTCCTCTGTTCCCTGTCATGTCCTCCCCCTCCCCCTTGTTTGGTGGTCATTCTTGTCTAGAACTTTACTACTCTGCTCTCAATTCTTCACCTCTCCCCTTCCCCAATTTCCACTTCACCTTTTCATTCAGTTTCCCCTTCCTTTATTCCTTCACACTGACTACCATCCATCTTCTCCAGCACAATCTTAGACCTTACACACCCCACTACACCAAGTCCTTCACATTTCTTTTCACTCCACAGGCATTATGGGCTGGGGGTGCCACTCCGCGTGTTGGGTGTCTGTCTGTCGGGGGCCCCTGCTCCTGCTCCTGCCTCAGCCCCCGGACCTGTCGTTCCCGGGCGTCCCTTGCGCCCCCGTGGTGTGCTGCCATCGCGTGGACATGGTAGGTGGAGTCATCAATGTCCATCCTTGGGATGGCGGGGCTCTCAATTGTTGTCTGACCCTTGTGATATTTATAAGTAATTATCAAATATATATTTTAGATTAACCCTTGCTTGCTCCTGATGAGTGATGAAAATATCACGAAACGCGTAGAGCTGTCAATTATCCACAAACAATTATCGCAATATTACCAATTTCACCAATACAATCGGGGCACTCCCCGTTTAGGGGGCACTGAGAGGCCATGGATCACGCAGATTATCTGTGTTAGTGAAATTGTTTACATATACAATTGATGGATCGGGGAATTTTTGTTTGTGTACATATATGAATTTGTCCAATTTATATGTTTGTGTACATATATGAATTTACTTATATTGTTATCAATTTACTGTACCAACCATGTTGTGTTTTTTTTCTACTTTTGATTACTGGTATATAATTCATACCCGATTATCATTATGTTACTCTCATCTTTTTTAATAAAAACCTTTTTGTATTATCATGTATTCGCTTCCCACCACTTGTGTCATGCAAAGTCCCAAACCCATTTTTTAATATACCATCCCAAGAACCAGCCAACTGCTTGTATCAGAGGGCTCTGGAGAGAGGTACTGAGACCGGATGCTTTCTGGGAGCCCTGCCAGTCCCTGCCACCAGTCATGATCTGCCTGCAATGCATAGAGAAGCACAGGGACTCAGTGATGACATTACTGGGCATGTAATGAAACCTGAAAGGTTTCATTTAATATTTGTATTACTATATTGATAAGGTGGTAAAAGGACAAACCAGGGAAGGCAAAATACTTAGCTTTAGACTCTATAGCTGTAACTAAAAATAAGCTGCTGACAGTTTTATAAAGCAGGCACCTAGAGCTACTCGCACATCCCTGCAACAGCTTTCAGTGTCCCACTCCACTCAAACCTTAGGCTGTTCTGATTACAGCGGCAGAGGTGGGGATTTCAACTAAAAGAGAAATCGGCACAAGGGTTGCACCCTACTGACTGTAGGTTATGCCTCTTGCATGGATTTTTCTATTTTTTTTTTTATTTCAGCTGCACTCGGGCTTTAAACTTATTTTATACATGCAAGCGGTGTAAGTGCTTAATTTTGAATTGGTATCACCCTGTTGCAGTCCCTGTTCAGCATAACTGGAGCGTGAGAGCAAGAAGCAGCATAAGGATCCAGCCAGTTCATGTACCAACAAGAAGCATACTGATAGGAGTAGACAGTGACAGATGAGCTCATCACTGTGCTGCTTCTCCTTTCACTGTCCATTCACAGGCTGGGGGTGGGTCATGCACAGCCCGTGCTCAAAGGAAGTGGGTTGAATGATGCTGACCATCAGACTCTGGGAAAACTATGGGATGAAGGCGATTATCGGAGGAAAAGATGATTTTTTAATTTGATCGTTAAATGAGCCATTCATTTTTATCTTATTATTTTGGGTATCCTGCCAAACTACTGTGCAAATAAAAAAACGAGGATTGAATAGAAAACAAGATAATGATTTCACAGATTCCCGTCTACGTAAGTATGACTGACTGTATGCCATAATCAGGGAGACTATTGCACAATGATAAATCCAAAAACGCCAGACTCATCTGAATGTCTGCAGGGTTCAGGGTCTCCTGCAAACTTACTACACACACTATAGAAATGCCCTAAACGGTTTAGGTACTGGCACAATCTAGTGAATACTAGCAACCATGCCTATCAAACCCATAGATCTAGAGCCTAAGATTTGCCTCTTGGATTATCTGGATGAAGAAATATTTACACCCGACATTATAACAACTATTAATAGGCTGTTATTTATAGCACACAAAACGATTGCATTGAAGTGGCTGTCTCCTGGGCCCCCTACACATGAGGAATGGTGACTTCATGTTAACAATGCTTTATTGAAAGAACAAGTGTATCGGAATAGAGGCACAGATAATACATTTTATAAAACTTGGGAGCCTTGGTTGGCAGCTCCTGGCTTAGCCCCCTTCTCATTAGGGTCTTATACATTACTGCAGAGTTAATTGGTTGAGCGAGGGACAAAATACGACAGTAATGGCCAATCACAATCTTGGTCAGCTTTGTAGAAGTCTTATTAGTTGGTATAAACATACTCATTGACATGTAAGACAGACAACTGTCTTGTTGTGTATGGGTTTAACCACTTCAGCCCCAGAAAGTGGAGTGCTCGTAGCCTGATGAAGGACCCCTGCTAGCTCCAAAACGTTGCTGTATGTTTTTCATGTGACCACGGAAATAAAGCTTTGGACCCTTTCGAGGAATTCTTGGTGTGCTGATGACATTTCTTCACTTTGTTGCACAATGTCACAAATTAGCAATCTTGTCCAATAGCTAGCTAGTTACCTTATCACAACAATCATAAAGTAATTATTCGATGATATGCAGAAAATGAAAAATGCCTACCTGTACTGTGCAGACAAGGTAATAGCGGAATAGGCTAGTCTTCAGCTTGTTGACAGTTGGCCGATACACATCCTCCAATCTGCTGAAAAGGCGTCGCTCAAGATAACCCCAATATTCCAGAAGCCCATTAAGATCATAATTTTGGATAAACTGCAGCAGCTGCTCCACAATCCTGTCCACCTACAGCGAGAAAACAGCAGACATTGGGCACACAATAAGACACTAAGCATTTTGCTTTTTAATGCCTAAAAAAAATCCAACCACTCTAAAAAACATTATTAAAAGTAGATGTAATCCCTAAAATGCTTACGTTTATTTCAGCCTTGCTGCTATGGGTTACTGACTTATTACCGTATATAAGCCACAAGTTTTAACACTACCGCTTGGTTTACTATAAATCAATAATAGGCACCAAGTATCAATTCCCAAATTTTTGCTTATTTTTTATTATTATTTTTTTTAGATTACTGGTTATCTTCTTCTACATCTCCATACTACTTCTTATCTCCTTCGGTCTCTTTCAGACATTTTTTGCTTTAGCATCGGCTGCACATTATCTTCAGACTGACCGCTAGGGGTTATTGAGCCTTGGGCTGGTTTATTTAATAATCCACGTTTTAACTCTAAAGCTTGGTTTATTATAAGGCCCCATACACACGAACATTTTTTACAGTCGCGTTTGAGCCTTTTCTACAGCTCTCCATGTTTTTCAATGGCCCCATACAAACGCTGACATTTTTGAGCTGTAGATAGCATCGGCGTTTGTGAGCTAAAAGCAGAACCCACGGCCAGCGCATTCCAAGGCTGCAGCATTATAGTGTTTTTGACACTGAGCCATTAGCGCCGTAGCAACGTTAACCGGCGTTTTTAGGTTCAAAAATTGCAGAGAGATGTCTTTTCAAACAAAACGCGACGTATTGCTGACGCTCAAAAGTGCGCATTAAGGCCGATGAAATCACATTTTTGACACCGTTTTTTTTACTGACGTCGGTCCCGACGTTACAGCTTATTTTTTTAATACGCCCGTGTGTATGGGGCCTAAAACGGTACACAGGATGGTTTAACTAGAAGAAAATATTTAGAATAGTCATTATGTCTAATTATAGTTCTAAAATTAGAATGTAACGTGCCACCCCCACTTACATTTACCAGCTATTTGCCGAGTATTGATTTGAGTTTTTAGTTCGTATTGCAGTGCATAGTTACTGTGCAAAACATCAACTTAGCTAAAGTGTATCTAAACCCGGGAACAAAGCCTGTCTTTTAACAGAACAAGCTGTTCTGTAGATGTACCAGTTAGAGGGTTATAGCGTTTGTTACCCCAACACTTCATATTCCTGATATGTGGCTGCTGTACCATGTACTTGTATGAGAAACTATCCTGCTCTCTTTGTATTGCTTCATTTGTGTGAAATCCCTGGTGTTTTGCCAGTTACTCTGCTTTCCTATTAAAAACTGACTACACTAAGCAGGAGAATACACCATGGTCAGTTCTCTAGCCTGCTCTCCTCCAAATGATCAGACTTGCCCTGACATGTCCTCACTATACAGCCATTCAATGGCAGCTGAGAACAGAGAGAATGATCGATCATTTATAAAAAAAGGGAAAAGGGTATTCATTATGTTTTTTTATATCTATACAGAAATGTTTTAACTATCATTACTATTTTAAACTGGATAGGTTATATAACAAGGTGATCGTTTACAATCACAATCACTTTAGGGCAAACCATTTACATACTGACAGGGGTGCTTACAATGATTTTATTTATTTTTGTGAAACCTTTATCTCAAAAGGAAAAAAAAAAATGGTTACTGTAATTGCTGAAAAAAGTGTTAGCTGGAGTTCACCTACAATTTGTTTAGTGTATTTAAATCTGTATCTAATCCCCCACCCTCTCCAATGACAATATTGTTGCCCAAAAGGTGTCTCTGTTGCTCCTTCATCTAGAGTGGGGGCAGTCTAATACAGGAGGTGTGTTACTGGCCAGATCACAAGCTGAAAAAAAAAAAACGAAAAAAAGGAAAACTAATGCAGCCAACACATCTAGGAATTGGTAAGCAGCAATATATTACATTTTTGGTTTTGGGCTTAATCCCACTTTTACTGTAAACACAGAGCAGGCACTACAGTCACGTGACTAGCCTGCAAAAGGATAGTGCTGCGGAAACTTCATGGTGGATACCCCTATACTTTTTATTTCAGCCTGTCACGTCCAACATTTATAAAGTATCCTTATCAGCACATATGAAGGATATCTAATTTTTTTATTGGGTTTAAATACACTTTACTGACAATGGTCATGGAAGGGTTAAGCAATCCTCACAGTAGCACTACCCACATTATGCAACAAAGCAAAGCTGCTTGCCCTGAGCTGCTGCCATATTTTTTTGATGGATAGCAATGCATGCCTGGAAAAAAAAAAGAAAAAAAATCTGGAAGGGAACTGAGGTGTAACGGAAAATGAAACCAAACAAGAAGTGCCACATTCTTACTTACCCGGAAACCCTTCTCCTTGTCAGCTTTAATATCTGCTTCAAAGTGTTTCAAAGTGCTGGTAAACCCTCGGAAAGTGAGGTACTCCCTCACCAGGTCATCCGTACGCTCCACGGCCGACGTCATCCCAGGGGCTGTACCAGGTTATTCCAGAGACTACAATAACCGTAATGAAAAAATAAAATTAAAAAAAAAACAAACAAACAAAAAAAAAAAAACACAGTTATGTACCTGTTAACTAAATTTCCAGGAATCTTCTAGGACAGTGTTACTAAACCCACAACAGTAAAATCAGTGGGTATATGCAGCATAGCGTGCTTGTTATACTCACTGTGGAACTTAAGGGGTTAATCCTCTGCATTGTTCAAAAAAGGCTGTTTGATCCTGTATGCCATAGATCCTTCCCTCCTGCACTGTTAATCTGAGCAAGTCCATATAATACACAGCAGGCTGGTAAAGCTGCACATGCTCAGTTTGGTCTCTTATGCTGGTTGAAACATTTCCTGTTTCAGTTGAACTGTTCAGGTTACATGATAATGACATCACACATGTGGGCGTGTATACAGGCTGTAAATCTCCTCCTATTTGAACACAAACTGTGCAGGTTACCATAAAACCATGGTATACAGATCATTCCAAAAAGGTATATAGTGGCAGTATTTTATTGTTAAAATAAGATTTATGAACTGTGGGCACTGGGGGGGGGGGGGGGGC
>BLSH010386776.1:35623-56395 GCA_018402905.1 Glandirana rugosa | reverse complement strand
ACCTCTTCTCACATGTCATTTACTTTAGGGTCACCTCTTCTCACATGTCATTTCCTTTAGGGTCACCTCTTCTCACGTGTCATTTCCTTTCGAGTCGTCTACCTCCACATGTCATCTACCTCCGGGTCACCCCCCCTATTCTGGTCTCCTTCTACTGTACACCCCCTCCCCTTGCCTACCTCCACTGTACATACCCCTGACCTCCTTCTACTGTACACCCCCTCCCCTGGCCTCCATCCACTTTACACACTTCTCCACTGGGTCTTCCATTACTGTACATCCTCCTACACTGGGCTTCCACCCGCTGGCCTCCCTCACTATCAACCCCCTCCACTGGGCCTCCATCTACTGTACACCTCCATCTGCTGAGCTTTCCTTTACTGTGCACTCTTCTCCACTGGGATTTCCTTTACTGTACACTCTTCTCCACTGGGATTTCATTTACTGTACACTCTTCTCCACTGGGATTTCCTTTACTGTACACTCTTCTCCACTGGGCTTTCCTTTACTGTACACTCTTCTCTACTGGGATTTCCTTTACTGTACACTCTTCTCCACTGGGCTTTCCTTTTTTGTACACTCTTCTCTACTGGGCTTTCCTTTACTGTACACTCTTCTCCACTGGGATTTCCTTTACTGTACACTCTTCTCCACTGGGCTTTCCTTTACTGTACACTCCTCCACTGGGATTTCCTTTACTGTACACTCCTCCACTGGGATTTCCTTTAAGTCTGTACAATCTTCTCCACTGGGCTTTCCTTTACTGTACACTATTCTCCACTGGGATTTCCTTTACTGTGCTTCACCCTCCGCTGGGCATTCCTTTACTGTGCACTCTTCTCTACTGGGTCTTCCTTTACTGTACACACTTCTCCACTGAGCTTTCCTTTACTGTACACCCTCCTTCACTGGGCCTCTATCTACTGTACACCCTACTTCACTGCGCCTCCATCTATTGTACACCTCCCTCCTCTAATGTTCACCCTGCTCCACTGGTTTCCCCCTACTGTACACCCTTTCCTCTGGGCCTTTATTTACTGTACACCCTCCTTCACTGGGCCTCCATTTATTGTACACCCCCCTCTGCTGCGCCTTCCTTTACCATACACTATCCTTAAATGGCCACACTCCTACCTTGGCCTACATCCAGGGCTGCTGATAGAAAATGCGGGGCCCTGTACAGACTATTTGACAGCCCCCCCCCCCCCCAAGAAAGTATTAAAGCTATATTTCGCTAAAAATACAATAAAACTATTAGCAGACACAAATACAGAATTCCTGCTAAATCTAAAAGATAAAACTGAGTTAATAAATAAACATGAAGATGAGATGAAAATAATATACAGGCTCCGGGATCAGAGGGAAAGAAAAAAAGTTAAGCTCCATGCAGTTCACTTGGCAGAAAAAAATGCTCATATAGAACTTTTTTGTACAAAGTTTAAACCAGTTTAGGAAAACCAGAAGGGGCTTTTAGAAGAATACAAATCGCCCAAAACTGATGAAAAAAAATTTTTTTTTGGATTTATATTTCAGCAAAAAGCAAGAAATATAGATTTTTTTGCATAATTGTCGCTCTTTTTTTATTTATAGCGGCGATCAGAAATGACGCAAAGGGGATCAAATACCACCAAAAGAAAGCTCTATTTGTGGGAAAAAAAGGACGCAAATTTAGTTTGGGTACAACGTCACACGACCGCGCAATTGTCAATTAAAGCGACGCAGTGCCGAATCGCAAAAAGTGCTCTGGTCCTACAGTTGGAAATCCTTCTGGAGCTGAAGTGGTTAAAATATACCTGTAATCGTCCTAATGTGTATGGACACATAGGATAACATTGAGCTGCTTCTACAGGCAAAACACTAAACTCCTGTAGAAGCAGTGATTTCTTTTAAGCCGGTGTACATGGAGCCTAAGTTAGAGATAACAAACTTCGGTGCTGAGAGGAGGGGGCCCACACAGGGAGGGGGATTCGTGAGAGACAACTGTCTCTTTCTTATCATATAATAGCTTGTAGCAAGGGAGAGGGAAGGAGAGCAACTTTCATCTGCTGGAGGAAAAGAGACACAATTGTCATCTGTCACTAATCCCCCCTGTGTGCTATGGGCCCCCCACACCAGGGCTGGCTGTACCCCCCTATCAGAGGCCCTGCCTACCTCTACTATATACCCCCCCCTTGCCTCTTACTACTGTACACCCCCTCTCTCCTGGCTTCCCTCTACTGTACACCTCCTTCTGTTGGGCTTCCCTTTATTGTACACTTACACCCCGTTGGCCTGCCTCGCTATACACCCTCCTCCAGTGGGCCTCCATATACTGTACACCCTGACCCATCTTTACTGAGCATCTCTGTACTGTACACCCCCCCTCCACTGGGCTCCCATCTACTGTACACCCTCCTTCACTGAGCCTCCATCTATTGTACACCCCCTCCACTGGGCTCCCATCTACTGTATAACCTCCTTCACTGAGCCTCCATCTATTGTACACCCCCTCCACTGGGCTCCCATCTACTGTACACCCTCCTTCACTGAGCCTCCATCTATTGTATACCCCCTCCACTGGGCTCCCATCTACTGTATAACCTCCTTCACTGAGCCTCCATCTATTGTACACCCCCTCCACTGCGCTCCCATCTACTGTACAACCTCCTTCACTGAGCCTCCATCTATTGTACACCCCCTCCACTGCGCTCCCATCTACTGTATAACCTCCTTCACTGAGCCTCCATCTTTTGTACACCCCCTCCACTGCGCTCCCATCTACTGTACACCCTCCTTCACTGAGCCTCCATCTATTGTACACCCCCTCCACTGGGCTCCCATCTACCGTACAACCTCCTTCACTGAGCCTCCATCTATTGTACACCCCCTCCACTGCGCTCCCATCTACTGTGCAACCTCCGATGGGCCTTCCTTTACACCCTCAGTTTACTTGTTACCATCCTCTATGGGCCTCCCTCTATTGCACACTCCCTTCTGCTAGGCCTATGCTTTACTTTTAGTCCCCTCCACACTGCATCTACTCTGCTCTTCAATTTTTTTTTAATTTGCTGTAAATTGCTTCATCCAGCAGAGCTTCCATGTCTGCTGGGAGAATGCATGTCCTGTTTTATAGAACTTGCCTATTCCCCTCAAGGAACAGGGACCCCACTGCCCATTTGGCCGCTACTACCCCGACTTCTACACCCCAAGCAGGACACAGCTTCCAAACCAGAGAAAATAATAAATGATGACTATTATGATCATGCATACTGGTCATAACCTTCATTTACCCTGTACTGGATGTATATTGTGTTATATTTTCACGTGCATAGGTGAGCCCTGTCCTCCACACTGCACCCCCACACACTACCCCCGCACCCCAACATTTTCCCGCCAATTCTTTCATCAGAATTTACAGAGTTCCACAAGGATACAGTGTAATCATTTTCCTCGCCTCCTATTGGCTGGGCTGCGCGCTCTACCCCATCACCTATCGGCTCGCGCGGGGATTCCATTGGCCGGTCTGTTGCTCCCTGGAGCCGGAGATTGCTGTGATTGGCAGATGCGTGAGACGTCACCGCAGGGAGAAGTTCTGCAGGGAAAAGTAATGTGAGGAGTTTATACAGTGTGTGCCGGAGCAATAGGGCGCAGGTAAGTGTTCCTAGCATCGTGTATATATATTTAATACAGGCTAGGAATGGGATAAATGTATTTATCTATATATGCTTATATGTGTGTATTGTTCTCTATGGGTGTGCTTTGCCTAGTGTGGTCTAACTGGCTTCTGAATATGTATAAATCACATATATAAATGATATATATATGCATTATTCTATATATAGATATATTATAGTATGTATACATTTATCATGGCTTCATATATACTGTATATACGTATGTGTCTGATTGGTGTATATATAGAGATGCCCCCGGGCATGATCAAAGATCTGCACATAATGTACAGCAGTGATCTCCAAGATGCGGCCCTTTGCTTGGCTCTTGGGGCACTATTTCTTTCACTGATGCCAACAATGCAGCATTGTTATTCCCACTGAGACCAACAATGGCACAGTATTTCTTCCACTGACGCCAATATTGGGGCACTATTCCTGCCACTGATACCAATGATGGGGCACTATTTCTGTATTCTTACCACTGACACCAATGAAAGGGCCCTATTCCTCCCAGTGACACCAATGATGGGGCACTATTCCTCGGACTGACACCAATGATGGGGCACTATTCCTCGGACTGACACTAATGATGGGGCACTATTCCTTGGACTGACACCAATGATGGGGCACTATTCCTTGGACTGACACCAATGATGGGGCACTATTCCTTGGACTGACACCAATGATGGGGCACTATTTCTTGGACTGACACCAATGATGGGGCACTATTCCTTCCACTGACACCAATGATGGGGCACTATTTCTTGGACTGACACCAATGATGGGGCACTATTCCTTCAACTGACACCAATGATGGGACACTATTCCTTGGACTGACACCAATGATGGGACACTATTCCTTCAACTGACACCAATGATGGGACACTATTCCTTGGACTGACACCAATGATGGGGCACTATTCCTTGGACTGACACCAATGATGGGGCACTATTCCTTGGACTGACACCAATGATGGGGCACTATTCCTCGGACTGACACCAATGATGGGGCACTATTCCTTGGACTGACACCAATGATGGGGCACTATTCCTTGGACTGACACCAATGATGGGGCACTATTCCTTCAACTGACACCAATGATGGGACATTATTCCTTGGACTGACACCAATGATGGGACACTATTCCTTGGACTGACACCAATGATGAGGCACTATTCCTTCGACTGACACCAATGATGGGGTACTGTTCCTTCCATTGACATCAATGATGGGGCACTATTCCTTTGAATGACACCAATGATGGGGTACTGTTCCTTCTATTGACACCAATGATGGGTACTGTTCCTTCTATTGACACCAATGATGGGGCACTATTCCTACGACTGACACCAATGATGGGTACTGTTCCTCCCACTGACACCAATGATGGGGCACTTTTCCTGCCACTGACAACAATAATGGGGTAATATTCTTCCGAATGACACCAATGATGGGGCACTATTCCTGCCACTGACACCAACAATGGGGTACAATTCTTCCTGCCAAAGACACCAGTGATGGGGTACTATTCCTCCCACTGACATTAATGGTGGGGCACTATTCCTGCCACTGACACCAATGATGGGGCACTATCCCTCCCATTGACACCAAAAATGTGGCACTATTCCTGCAACTGACACAAATGATGGGGCACTATTTCAGCCACTGACAATAACAATTGGATACAATTCCCCCCACTGACACCAATGGTGGGGCACTATTCCTTCCAATGACACCAATGGTGGGGCACTATTCCTCCCACTGACACCAATTATGGGGCACTATTCTTCCCACTGACACCAATGACGGGCACTATACCTCCCACTGACATCAATGACGGGCACTATTCCACCCACTAACACCAATGACGGGGCACTGTCCCTCCCACTGACACCAATGACGGGGCACTGTCCCTCCCACTGACACCAATGACGGGGCACTGTCCCTCCCACTGACACCAATGACGGGCACTATCCCTCCCACTGACACCAATGACGGGCCATTATTCCTCCCACTGACATCAATGATGGGGCACTATTCCTCCCACTGACACCAATGACAGGGCACTATTCCTCCCACTGACACCAATAATGGGACACTATTCCTGCCACTGGGACACCAATCCTATTCCTCCCCCTAATACATGGGTCATGTTGTCTGGACATCTTCTACTTCCGCTGGCCACACTGTGGTTCCCCTAAAGTCTGAGGGGCAGTAAACTTGGCCCTTTGCTCAGGATGTTTGGTGACTCTTGTTGTAATGCAACAGAAAATGATCCATGCCTGGATATACTACAGTAGTGGGAGACTGGCGGCATTCTGTGGGATAACACCTGCAAACTCCATTCATACTAAATAAAAAAGTTTTGGCTTCAGATAGATTTTAGAATAAAGCTTATGAAGGGTTGGTGTCATCCATGCACTGGGGGACCATTGTTATGTAAGAATTTATATGTATCAGTGATGGTTTAGGTTTGTTAGGTGCTATAACGTGTTGGGTACAAAAATGATAGGCCCATTTACTAACAGCATAGTGTGCTCATATCATATGAGATAGGAACAAGTTGAGCTGTGGTAGAATCCTAAATTAGGGTCCAGGTCTAAAATCTTATTATGATGTAAGCTTGCATTGTGCAGAAAAGGGAGTACTGTAGACATTCCTCTTTGATTGATCATTAGCTTTATCAGGATTCTGAAGCCCTTGCTGTGGAGATCTATGTTGGGTGAAGCCAGGCTGGTGGAAGTGTAGAGATCAGGGTAGGCCCCATTCACACTTGTAAATAGGGCCAATACCGATTACATGTAGGAGTCCCAGCAGGGGTTCCAGGCAATTAGCTGCTGGCAAGAGCCCCATTGAAAAGCAATAGGAGGCTGACACTGGCAGCGAACGAAGGCTGCTCACATGTGAGGCTCCTTTCACAGGGGCTTGTCCGTTTGATGGACTCCGCTTAGTTAGCGGGGAATCAATTCATTGATCCTCGCTGAGCAGGCAGATGATAGGTCAGTCTCCACTCACTGTGCTGAGATGGACCTGTCAGAGTCCCACTCTGCTCTATGGGGGATCGGATGAAAACGGACCACCTGTCCCTTTTTCATCCAATCCAATCTGCCAGACGAATGGAAAATAGGACCTCCATCCATCTGGATATGGTGGACCAGATCGGATAGCAGCACGTGTCAGTGGACATGTCACCACCGACATCCGCCGCTCCATAGAGGTCAATGGGTGGCCCGTTGAAAAACAGACAGGCGGATCCGTACGGGCCAATCATGTGAAAGGGGCCTAATTGCTCATGGAGCGATTACCTGCAGTGATCAGACATGGATGGAGAGGCAGACCGTGAACTGTCAGCCTCCTAATGCTTTAATGGAGCTGCCGCCTATAGCTAACCTACGGGAACCCACGCTGGATCTCCTGCATGTAAGTGGTAACGCCCCCATTTGCAAGATTAAAATCTACATTTATATGTGTTTTGGGGGCACTGCTAATTGTATATACATGTAGATAATACTTTTTCCTGCCTATAGGTGTAGTAATTGTAGTTACATTTAGAGAAAATAGAATTTTGTGTCCAGGATCTGATTAGACCCTCTAAATGCATGTAAATGAATCTCAATACTTCTAATGCTCCATTTACACGGGACGCTATTTTAACCTCCCCTGAATGATTTTCTTTGACAGCTAGAAACCAGCATCTAAAACGGCCGCTTTGCATGCGGCGTTTGCGTTTGCGTTTTTATTTTATTTTTTAAATGGAAATGCCTTTAAACGAAACGGTCCTAGACGTGAGTTACCGCGTTTAGCGGCGTTTACAAGCTGTTTGACGTTTCATCTGCCTCTGAAATGGCGCCTAAACTCATTTTTTTGCGTTCCAAAAAAGCCTTTAAACACAGCTGCCTGGAAACTACCTTAAATGACCCTGTGTAAATGTACTGAAAAAAACGCCCAAATGCCTTTAAATGTCTGTTTACCAGCAGCAGTGTAAATTATTAGATTGTAAGCTCGCAGCAGCAGGGCCCTCTAACCCTCTTGTTTTAAATTGTACTGTTGCTATAATGTCTCTCTTTATATTGTAAAGTCCTACGCAAACTGTTAGCGCTATATAAATCCTGTATAATAATAATAATGAGGCCTAAATGTAGTTCAATGCAGGAACTTTTAAACACAGGAATTTCTGCATCTAGAAAAGCAAAAAAGTAGGAAAGCCAGTGCCTATATATACTGTATATAGCCTTAGGACACATGTTGGTGGGCATTCCAGTCAAAACTCTGCATTTTAGGCCTCATACACACGGGCGTTTTTTGACGCCTGCGTCAACTGACGTTTTTTTCTGCTCCCCATGTTAGTCAATTGCCCCATAAAAACGTCGGCGTTTTTGAGCTGTAGGTGGCGTCGGCGTTAGTGAGCAGAAAGTAGAACCCATAGCCCTCGCGTTCTGAGACTGCAAAATGTTGGCGTATTTTGACGCCGACGCCACAAAGCGCCAACTAATATTGTACCGGCGTTTACCGGCGTTTTTTGACGCCGACGTTTTTAGGTTGAAAAATAGCAGAGGGATGATTTTTTTTTAAAAAACGCCTATTGACGCCGACGCTCACTAACGCCGAAAAACGTCAATACATAACACCGAAAAACTTCGCCTTTTTTTCCTTGACGTCGGGCCCGACGTTTTGTTTATTTTTTATATACGCCCGTGTGTATGAGGCCTTAAATTCAAACACACCTTAGTAGGACATGATGCGTCTACAGAAACATGGTGCTACACAGTACAGGTCAATTGTAGTCTCTGAGGCTGCATTCACACCTGAGTGCATGGATTTACTGGTGATTTTCAGCCATTTTTTAAAGCTTTTTTGCAGCTTTTTACAAGATTTTTTAAAGCATTTTAGAAGCGTATTACAGGTGTTTTACAGCTTTAGTAGTTTTTGTTTAGCCAATAGAAAGAACTAGGAGGAGGAAAGGGGGAGGACATTAGAGCTGCTGTATGGGCAGAAAACACTCCTAAAATGCTTAAGTCAGGCATTTCTAATGAAGTCTATGGGGCCACAAACACTTGCAATCTGCCAAAAGTAAGTTCATGTACTTTTCTAAGCTTCAGGCAACAGAACGCTCAGATGTGAACAGGGGCCATTGAAATGAATGGGATTTGGCTTGTTGAGCGTTTTAGAGTTACAAGTTTCAAGCAGAAAATCGCTCAGGTGTGAATAGGGCCTAAGGCTCCATTCACACATTGGCGTTCTGTTTTACAGGCGGAAGCGCCGCAATGTTGCCCGCGATTTGGAAATGGCGCAAATTGCGGGACGCCCTTGCGATCCCCGCTATTTTGAATGTCACCAAATTGCGGCGCTATTTTGCCGTGATTTTGGCCGCCAAATCGCAGTAAAAACATGCGGGCAGAACTGCGGGATGCCCGACGGCCCAAAGAAGCTCTTGTACTTTTTTTGGGTGTCGGGCGTCCAGCGATTCTATCCGCGTGTTTTTACCGCAATTCGGCAGCCGAAATTGCTGCAAAATAGCGGTGCTATTTGGTGCCATTCAAAGGGGATTTGCAGTGTTTCTGAATCGCGGGCGCTAAACGCAACGCCAAGGTGTGAATGGAGCCTAAATTTCATGTGTCCTGTTCAAAGAGAGTCAATGGGATTTTGCTGACTTACATTTGACTTGGCTTCCAAATGAAGGAAAACAATGCCTATCAATATGAGCCCTAACAGTAATAGGAGGCAGGTAGCCTGAAAAGTTTATACAAACCTCAAAACAATAAATGTAATATATTAAAGTGGTTGCAATGGCTGAAGGTTTTTTTTACCTTAATGCATTCTATGCATGATGGTAAAACCCTTCTGTGTGCTTCTTCTCCCACAACCCCCCCTAATACTTACCTGAGCCCCACCACGATCCAGCGATGTGCACAAGAGCCTCAACTGTCCCAGGACCCCCTCCCCAGCGGGCCAATGAGGAGAGAGTGGGGGGGCGGGGCCGAGACGCAGCTCTATGTGTCTTATGGATACATAGAGCAGAGCTCTGGAGCTAGCACACACCAATGCCTCCATAGCAAGCAGCTTGCTATTGGGGGGCACTGGTCAAGGGGGTGGCGGGGGACTCGAGAAGAGGAGGATCGGGGCTGCATTGTGCAAAACCACTGCACAGAGTAGAGAAGTATAACATGTTTGTTGTTAAAAAAAAAAAAAGCCAAATCTTTAATACCACTTTAGGCTGGGTTCACACCTATGCGAATTAGATGTGGGTTTCCCATTCGCATAGCAGGAGATTGTGACCGGCTCTCTATGGAACCGGTTCACATATCTCCGATGCGGCTGTGGAGCGGATTGCACAGGAGTGCTGTGTGTCTTTGGCTCTATTTTAGGGCCGAATTCAGCAAAAAATTCGGCCCTGATTCATCCCTGAAATGGAGAACAGGTACGCACCGGACCCCTGCCGCGAGCCACATCCATTGGAGGTGTAATCCCAGCCTTAGAGCTTGCTGGTCCTTGAATTTTGTTGCTGCATTAGATTTCTTTTTTTTTGCCTTACTTTCACCTGGTGATTTTGGGAATAATACACGTTATGTCCTAGGGTGGTTACATTAACTTCACTGTATTTATGAAGGGAGTCATGGTTTTCACACAGGATTGATTTTAAAGCGGACCTTCACTGGAAGAAAAAAACTTTGCCCGCTGCATTTCTCCCCCTCCACAGAGTAAAGAACTTTTTTTGGTGTTTTTTTCTGTCAAGCCTATTCTCTTCTCTCCATTCACACCTAGACGAGAAAGATGTGTCCTGCTTCTAAAGCTTCCTTCACATCACATGTCCCAGGAGGCCTTGGCTTCCACACTGCGGCCGGTGGATGGCATAGTTGGTGCATGTCCACAGGAGGCCAGCTGCCTGAACCCAGGGGAGATGGCTCCTGATGATGTCAGAAAAGAAGATGGAGGTGCAGAACCTGCTATTTGGCAGCCTAGTGGCAGATCACAGCAGGACAACACTGAATTCTTTGAGCGGGTGAGTATGTGAATTGAGGGTAAAGGGTATGAAGAAACTACACATGCTTTGACCGCTGAAGAGCGATCTGTGTTCAGATCACTCTTCAGAGAGCATTTGACAGGAGATGAGGAGGTATTGCATCGCCTGCTAGTGCGTTGCAACCATGTGCGTCGCACTCTGCACTTGCAGAGCGTCCCCATTCACTTGAATGGGTCGTGCTGGGTGGACGATATGCCCGCTGAAAGCATCCACAACCACTAGTGTGAATGAGCCCTAAAGCAAACTAGCATATAGGAGTGGGGTTCCTCTTTAAACATACTAAACATAAAATTAAAATATTTGCGCTAAAGTGTTCTTTGGAAGCAGCAACTATCATGTGATAATAAACCATGTGGCATAACATATATATATTAAAGTTGCGCTAAAGAGATTGAAACTAAATAAATGCGTGCATCAATCATATGTGCATTATTCAAAGTGATGAAAAGCAACACAAAACTGAAAACTTATATAACACCTAAAATGATAAGAAACAGAAAATCCCAGGTAGTGACCTGCAAATGAATCAATCCTTTTTTAAGGTTACATAAAGTGTCCTTTAACATTTATTTAAAGGACACTTTATGTAACCTTAAAAAAGGATTGATTCATTTGCAGGTCACTACCTGGGATTTTCTGTTTCTTATCATTTTAGGTGTTATATAAGTTTTCAGTTTTGTGTTGCTTTTCATCACTTTGAATAATGCACATATGATTGATGCACGCATTTATTTAGTTTCAATCTCTTTAGCGCAACTTTAATATATATATCCTCTTTAAACATGTCTACCTTTCTTTATTTTTTTTTTGGTGAATCAATGGCACTATTCGTTTACACAATAAAGATAAGGATGTTTGTGCTTTCTTTTCAGCTCACAGGAAGTGACAAGGACACTGCATTTCTGGCAGGGTCACCAAGTATTTTCTGTACTTGCTGAAAATCTTCTTAGCCTGAAAAATGAAAACTAATGCAGCCACAATATCTAAGGACTCGTAAGATGCAATATATTACATTTTTGTTTGTGAGTTTGGATACACACTACAAGTTAATCATTCCCAATCATTCTGGATATGTAGTTTAGATCAGCTAATGTGACTATTAACACCCCCAGATTTTGAAACAGACAAAAATAATTCTAGAGATCTTCAGTGTGAACTATTCATGGCCACCAATTAGAATGAATCTGTCTTTTTTTATAGTGTTCATGTTTTCTATTAATGGCTATTGTATAGTGTTCTTGCAGTTGTCTGAGTTTTCAGCCCATTGATGTGCAGATGTGTGCCGATAGTTTCCCTGAAGTAACCGGTGTTTGTTACAAAGATGAACAGAGGTCCATACATACTTGCTGACGGCTTTGAAAGTCCATGTTGTATTTAAAGTAGTAGTATACCCTCCTTTCATTTTCAGCCAAGGAAGCTGCCATCTTGGTCTCTGTTTAATCTACAACTGCCATGATGCTGCACATGTTATCAGCTATGATACCAGCCATTGGATGGTTTGACAGTTTGGTTTAGAGCACAACCAATGGGAGTGTTACATTTCTTTACGGCGGCAGTGTGGATGCGTCCCGCGAATCACCGTAAATAAACGGCGATTTGCAGAGTGGCTGCTAGGCGGCGCGCAGGCCCGCCGTACTTCGGAGGAGTGTGCCCGCGGCTCGGGCGGACCCGATGTCCGCCGGCGAGCCGAGATGAGCTGCCACAGCCAAAGAGCGGAGAACCGCCAATGTAAACACGGCGGTTCCCTACTCTGTCAGTGTGGGCATAGGAGATCTACTGATCCCTATCACTGGGACCAGTTAGATCTCTTATGCCCATAACAGCCCAGCCCCCCCACAGTTAGAACATATGCAGGGAACACAGTTAACCCTTAGATCTCCCTCTCTAGGTTAACCCCTCCACTGCCAATGGCATTTACACAGTAATCATTGCATTTTTATAGCACTGATCGCTCTATAAATGTCAATGGTCCCAAAAAAGTGTCAAAATGATCCGACATGTCCGCCGCAATATCGCAGTACCGCTAAAAATCGCAGATCGCCGCCATTACTAGTAAAAAATAAAAACCCCAGAAATTAATTCTCATCATTCGTAAACACGGCAACTTATCCGCAAACCAATCAATAAACACCGATTGCGATTTTTTTTTACCAAAAATATGAGGAAGAATATAAATTGGCCAAAACCGATGGAAAAAAAAATGTTTCTATTTTTTTTGGATTTGTAGTTTAGCAAAAAGTAAGAAAAACAGTTTGTTTTTTTTTTTGCAAAATTGTCGCTCTTTTTTTGTTTATAGCAGCGATCAGAAATGACGCAGCGGTGATCAAATACCACCAAAAGAAAGCTCTATTTGTGGGAAAAAAAGGATGCAAATTTAATTTGGGTACAACGTCGCACGACTGCGCATTTGTCAGTTAAAGCGATGCAGTGCCGAATCGCAAAAAGTGCTCTGGTCCTAAAGTGTGAAATCCTTCCGGGGCTGAAGTGGTTAAACTGTTAAATGGATGGGTTTACTAACGCTTTAAGGCCTGGTTCACACCTACGCAGCTTGCAGTTTGCATATCCCAGGTGCATTTTGCGTTTTTCAATACACATTTTTGATCCATTGAAGTCTATGGAACCAAAAACCAGAAAAAAGTCCCTGGCCCTTTCCATAAAATGCACAGATGTGAACTACAGCCATAGGAAACCATGTTAAATGGACAGTAGTGTGTTTATGCAAAACTGAAAATGCACTAAAAAATGCATAGGTGTGAACCAGGCCTGTCGACTTTTAAGACCGTTACACTTATATTAACCACTTCCCGACCAGCGCCGTAAATAAGCGGTGGCTGGTTTTTAGTGGCTGTACAGGGATATAGCCTGCAGCTACAGGCTATATCCTGGTAACGTTTTTTAGAGTGGACGGTCGGCTATCCGGGGATAACAACTGATCCGGCTCGGGAGCCGCTCAGCCGTCATCCCCGGGGACGGGAGGGGACATCTTCCGCCACTCTTCTCCGGCCTCCCGTCCCACCGGGAGACCGGAGCGACGATCCAGCGCATCCGCCGGCTAGAAGGAGACCTGATAGAAGCCGGAATCGGGTCTCCTTCGGCAAATTCCGGAAGCAATGTCATAACGTCACTTCCGGTTTACTCGGTGGCTAACGGTGCCAGTTTTAAATAAATGACAGTACAGGCGGTCCCCTAGTTACAAACATCCGACTTACGAACAACCCCTACTTACAAACGGAGGGAGACAACAGGAAGTGAAAGGAAATCTACCCCTAGGAAGGGAAATTCACTCCTGTAAGAGTTATTATGGGAAAAAGGGGTCTCCACTGATGCTTTATCATCAATCCTTGTTTCCACAACAACCCAAAATTTTCAAAATCCAATTACCATTGGGACAGGAAGTGAGGTGAAATCTTCTGAACAGAAACATAGACAGCAAAACAAACATTACAGGAGTGTTACCCCTTCCCTATGCTATCCAAAAAGCTTAAAAATAGTTTTTTTGGCTGAAGCTATACTTAAAAAATGTACCTGTTCCGACTTACAAACAAATTCAACTTAACATACCTACAGTCCCTATGTTGTTTGTAACCCGGGGACCGCCTGTATTCAAAATCGCAGTTTTTGGCAATCTGAATACTGTGAAGTGCAATGGGGGGGGGGGGTCTTTTAGACCCCCAGCCCTCCAAAAAGTGTACCTATCACCATATATTACTATCACATGGGATGTTTACATTTCTTGTGATAGCAATAAAAGTGATCAGATTTTTTTTTTAAAGGGACAATGTTAAAAATAAATAAATAAATAAAATTAAAAAAAGAACAACAAATTTTTAAGCGCCACCGTCCTCGCGAGTTTGCGCAGCAAAAAAAAAACGCATACGTAAGTCGCACCCGCATATGAAAACGGTGTTCAAACCACACATGTGAGGTATTGCCGCGATCACCAGAGTGTGAGCAATAATTCTAGCAAAAGACCTCCTCTGCACCTCTAACCTGGTTACCGTTAAAAAAATTTTAAAGTGTCGCCTATGGAAATTTTTAAGTACCAGACTTTGTCGCCATTCCGCGAGTGCGTGCAATTTTCAACCGTAACATGTATGGTATCTATTTACTCTGCGTAACATCCTCTTTCACAATATACAAAAAAATTGGGCTAACTTTACTGTTGTCTTATTTTTTAACTCAAAAGAGTGAGATTTTTCCAAAAAAATCTTGCTTGAAAGACTGTGTGACAAAAAGTATTGCAACGATCGCCATTTTATTCTCTAGGGTGTTTGAAAAAAATATATATATAATGTTTGGGAGTTCTAAGTAATTTTCTAGCAAAAAAAAAAACAGTTTTTAGCTTGTAACCCACAAATGTAAAAAATGGCCCCGGTTGGTAAGTGGTTAAGGCTGGGTTCACACCTATGCATTTTTAGTGCTTTTTGCAGATTTGTACTGCAGAATGTGTTCCATAGGAAACCATGTTAAATGGACTGCAGTGCAAATCTGAAAAAATGCACTAAAAATGCATAGGTGTGAATCACGCCTAGGGCTCGATTCACATCAATGCATTTTGCTTTTCGGCTTGATTCACATCAATGCATTTTGCTTTAGGCTTGATTCACATCAATGCATTTTGCAGGCGGACTTGTAGTTCTCAATGGAACACGAGCGCAGTGACTACCACACTTGTAGTCTATTGATACTTCCTCCAGCTCTAATTGGAAGTCTGTACCTTGGAAAGTCTATTGCAGGCTCATTTGCAAAAAATAAATAAATGCATTTTTTTTTGCAGATATACAGTATGTGCATTATAATTTAATGAAGTCCCACCCAGTTAAAAGTCAGCAGCTACAAAAAGTGTAGCTGCTGACTTTTAACAATCAGACACTCACCTGTCCCATGCTCCAGCGTTGCGGTCGCCCGAGGGCTCGCTCTTCTCCCCCTCCCCTCGGCGGCGCCAGCATCACAAGTGTGGGCATCCCGGCTTTGGCCTTAAAGCCGGGCGCGCACTGCGCATGCCGCAAGTAGGGCTATGAAAACAGGGTCTCCGGTCCCCCCCCCAAAAATTACATCAGTCATAAGCTCTATTCACATGTAACTGCTCAGATGAGCCACTGACTGCTGCTGCTGGTGGTACACAGTGTGTGCAGGCCGTGTTTACAACCATTGGCAAGAATATGAATGTAGCCTCATGACGTGTGTTATGTTAAGGCAGCCCATTCATTTGACCTACAATGCAGCATGCAGGTTTTTTTTTTTTTTCAGCACATCCCTGAGCAATGACATGCAGCCATCACTGGAGTGCATATAGACATGAACTGGCAGTAAACAGGCTGCATGAGATCAACAGTGTTGAAATGTTAAGGATGAAAAAAGCGAAAAACATATTTTTTTTGGTAATTCTTTGTGATGCAGTGCTAAAGCAAATTCAAATATAATTGAGTTTGGGTTTACATCTTAATTCTCCCTGATCCAAAACAAAAATATCAGTTTTGGGTGCACTGGCCTTTTAAAATGTTTAAAGAATACACATTTTATTTACCAGACTCTCAGACAAGCGAGATGATTTTTTTTAAATCTTAAGAACATTTCTCTCCATTTACTGTAATGGGTTCTCGATTTAACATTATATATTGCATCCTTCTTTTCTCTATTGAAATTGAACAGTGTATTTAATTCTCAGTTTTCAATATGCAGATTTCACTGACAGCAGTAATTGGTGATAACTGGGGCTTGTTAAACACCATTCACCTTAATGACCTGTATCAGGCAGCATTGAGTCTACATCCCTGGAGCTTCTTGGCTGCAAGGCTTGAGTAGACTACTGACCACAGGTAATATGTTCTTCATGTGATGTGATATACATAGATGTCCATAGAAAAATGGAAGTGTATGAAAAGATATTTGAATAAGTTAATGTACTGGGGAAAAAAAATTAAAGGGGCTTTCTATTTTCTAGAAGCCAGCAGTTAGGGCCTTCACTAAAGCACCACTGTTGAGGTTGTTCATCTCAAATTATTTGGCATTTTTATCGTATCTAATCAGGCTGTAGTGGATATTGGCAGAACTTTATATTGCAGATGCACCAGAAACCATTAAGCTGTTAGGCTGCTGCTGGATGGACAGTGTGATATTGGTGAAGTACTACGGACCATATCATTTTGGAGAAAGTGTTTTTTTTTCTAGGCTGGTAACAGTAGAATGGCATCCAACACACATGTAGTGTCAGCCATCACCGTGTTTGTTTCTGCGTTGTCAAAAAGAAGTGCAGATATATTTATTGAATAAAGAAGTGTTTAATTGGTCCTAAAATATGCAGAGTCATGTTTTATTACAGTTTCAACATTCAGGAATTCTTTATGTATTGTGAATAAATCAGACATTTATCCAAGCCACAGTTTTTTGTACTGAGCTGAGTAAAATAAATCCCAAACACTGAAGGGTTGAAAGCCTTAGTAGTCATACAGGGGAATTCAGTAAAGCTGCCACTTTTCTAGTGTTAACCCTTCTTGTTAATGTATTGCACCAAATTCATAAAGAATTTGCAACCCTTTTGATTTTGATAGTGACTCAGGCACCAAGTTAATTGCATGTGTGAAAGGGGCCTTACTTGCATTACTTCTAGCTATTGTAATGCAAAAGTGTACATGGGTCCTGAAAGAATCACAGGTCCCACTTTGTGCACCATTTTTTTTCTGACACAGAGCACCACAACATGCTGTAGTGCATTTTCATGCATTGTGGTATGCTGCAACTCGTGTGCATCAGAAGTACTTTGGATTAATGCACTGGGGTGCCACTAACAATGAATGGCACCGCAACAGACTAACACTCCTTAAGGTGAATTACTCTAATATGCGCATTCCCTCAATGATTCACACAGTAAAGTTGTGAATGGGCTCTAAAATGGTCACAAATGGGTAAGAAGCTAGCCTTATGACTCATTCCCACTTTAGGGATTTGGTTTCATTTTTGCAAAAACTCAGACAGCAAGAAAATAAAGGAAACTGCATCAGTTTGTGTTAGTGGTACAACATGCAAGCAAAATGCATTTTGCTTTTTTTTTTTTTTCCAATAAGCAACCGTGGAAATGAAAATTTCTTAGAATCATGCCCTCAACCAAAGCTGGACTGTGCACGCAAGCGCAATCTAATACCATGTTGCTTATAATTATAATCAGACTTGCCACTATAGCTCAATACAATTGGTAGAAATTTGATTTTATAGGGTCAGTACAATATAGGTGAGTCAAACCCAACTTTAAACCCATTATATAATATGAATCCAAGTGAACGAGAGAACTAAGGCAAACTACCAGTAATGATTTTGCTGGACAGACAAATTGCAATATGATGGGAAAAATATCAAATTTTCAGCTGTGTTTGATTGAAAGTACTAAAATATTTATTTAGTCCTGATGGAAAAGTGAATTGAATTTGAGGTTGATCAGATTTGCATGTAAATACCAGCAGTAATATAGGTAGCCATTGGTGTCTGAGTTTTAGGTGTTTCCTCCCAGCTGGAGAATTTGCGCTTTTCCTGTTAATATCTTTATAACATGAAATAAATACCAAATCCAACAGGGATGGTGGGAGACCCAGGAATTCAGCCCATGAATAGTGGAAACACTTATAATGGGCACAGCAGGTTTGCAGATCTTGGAACTCAGCCAAGAGATGGTGGAATCCCCTCATAATTGGCACAATGGGTGTACAGACCTGGGAATTCAGCACACGGCAGGAACCCCTGAGAATTGGCACCACAGGTGTGTGGACCTGATAACTCAATGAAGGTATGGTGGGATTCCTTCATAATGGGTACAAGCAGGTGTGCAGATTTAATTACTCGGTACAGGGATGGTGGCAGTCCTTTGTAATTGGCCCAGCAGGTGTGCAGATGTAGGAACTCATCTCAGGAATGGCGGGAGCTCTTCATAATGGCACAGAGGTCTCACAAAGAGAGCCCCTGCGAGATAAAAAAAAAAACCTGTCTGGTGGATTAACTCTCCAATTTTGGTGGACTTGCCCTTTAATTGTGAGCATATGTGTTCTTTGAACAGGTATACATGCAGCATGCTTGTTGTTTGAATGGATACGACTGGTGAGGGCAGCACCAAGAAGGGAAAGCGTAGGAAAGATAAAGGGAAGGCTCCAGCCAGGAAACGTCCTGCACGGCCTCGGAAAGCCACTTCTGTCACTCACCTCGTCCAACAGCTGCAACAGACTGTGTTTCCTAGAACTAATACGCAAGCCACAAGGGTAGGTGGAGTCTAGGTAGTGTCTGGTCAACGAAAGTTAACATATCCTTAAAGACTTGCTTTACATTCAACCCCTCCCTGGATCAACTTTTAAATGTAAAGCATACATAACTTAATTCCAGGTTTCTGCTACATGGTCATGTGGTGTGCGCACCTCAATGCTGCTTAGAAAGATGCTTACGTTGTGAAATGTCAGTACTGTATTATGCAGCAGTGCACTGTTCACCTAGGCTGTGTGATGATGCTAGCCAAGTGGGTGTGTCCATGACAACCTAGGCTCACAAGAAGTGGTTGGATAAATCTGAATGTTGTTGAGCCCAGAAGACTGAGAACATCTAAGGCTTCATGTATACATGACGTTTTGAAAACCTCACCTGAACGCTGGAACTTGACAGTTAGCAAGCAATGGTAAAAAATGACGGTTTTCCCGCTTTTAAATGCCGCGATTATGAGCGTTTTGCATTTAGAAGCATTTTTTACAGATAGCCACAGTAGACCATCCCAAATGCCCACAATGCAGGAAAATCTCTCTCTTCTTCCTTCAGCCAACAACAAGGGTTCTGGAAAGTCTGTTTCTAAACGCCTGAGAGTACATGTACCCATAAGATAACATTGAGGAGAGTTCAAGGGCTGCTGAAAAAAAAATGTCCAAATGCTCCTAAACATCCGTTTACCAGATGCAGTGTACATGCAGCCTAGTGATGGAAAGGATTTACTGTAGAGGGTAGCGCCAGAGAGATGGTGAGTATTGGAGCATGGACTTTTTTTTTTTTCTGGTATTGCTGGGATCTACTTTCCGACCAGCTGCTGTCCTTATATGGCGGCAGGTGGGCTCCCCCTGCGTGAATCACCGTAGCTGTATGGCGGCCGCTTTAAGGGCTATAGGGGGCACCCTCGGCGTGACATCGGAACCGATGCGCATGTCCGCTTGCGATCCACAATCACTCCTGAGAGAGACAAAATGGGGATCTGTCAATGTAAGCAGACAGATCCCCATTCTGTTAGGGAAGTAGAGAGAGATCTGCTGTTCCTAGTAATCAGGAACAGCGATTTCTCTCTACTCCCTGTCAGTACACTCCCCTCACAGTTAGAAACACCTCCCTAGGATACACTTAACTGCTTCATCGCCCCCTAGTGTTAACCTCTTCCCTGCCAGTGACATTTATACAGTAATCAGTGGCTGTTTTTAGCTCTGATCGCTGTATAAATGTCAATGGTCCCAAAAAAGTGTCCGATCTTACTGTCGCAGTCCCGATAACAATCGTTGATCACAACTATTAGTAGTAAAAAAAAAATAATTAAAAATTTCATAAATATATCCCCTATTTTGTAGATGCTATAACTTTTGCGCAAACCAATCCATATATGCTTATTGCGATTTTACCAAAAATATGTAGAAGAATGCATATTGGCTTAAACTGATGAAGAAATGTTGTTTTGGTTTTTGTTTCTTTGTTTTTTTTAGGATAGTCATTATAACAAAAAGTAAAAAATAACGGAAAATTTCCTATCAAATACTTACCGTGATTTTCCTTTCCTGATGGATTCCATGGCAGCCCACGTGTGGGGTTAACCCCGCCTCCTCTCCAATGCTATAGGACCCCAATCCCATAAATGTGTGCCTCTGGCCAGAGACCGTGTTCCGTAACTAGCCTACTACCTGATCCATGGGTGGGGACTCCGTCTGCCATGGAGTCCATCAGGAAAGGAAAATTACGGTAAGTATTTGATAGGAAATTTTCCATTTTCCTGACAGACTCCATGGCAGCCTACGTGTGGGAAATAACTAGCCAGAACCACACGGGAGGGTATGCTTTACACACAAAGGATTTAATTTGCACCATCAATTGACAAG
>BLSH010386776.1:0-35613 GCA_018402905.1 Glandirana rugosa | reverse complement strand
CCCCTTGCCCGGAGAAGGTCCTGTTATCGTCGGACCTAGCAGGTCCACTAGGTCATTCGTATGTTCCGCTTCCCCAACCGAGGAGGCCTCTGCCACCGGCGAGTAAGGTGATCTCCCGACCGCTGTAGGACCCGCCGGCGAACAGTGCACCGGGGTCTTCATTAAACGTCTCGCCGAAGTACCCGGAGGTAGTTATGAAAGTACAGTGTAATGACACAACTTGGTCGGAGAAACAGGAGACATTTGAAACCTGCATCATAGGACAGTTAACTGCCCCGTTTAATTTTAAGACACTCTGCCATGGAGTCCATCAGGAAAGGAAAATTACGGTAAGTATTTGATAGGAAATTTTCCATTTTCCTGACAGACTCCATGGCAGCCTACGTGTGGGAAATAACTAGCCAAACCACACGGGAGGGTATGCTTCAAACACACAGAATTTTAATTTGCCCCGTCAATTGACAGGATACTACGTCCAAAGTTTACAGAGGACAAAGAGGCTGGTTCAACACAGTAATGTGACATGAAAGTATTGATGGAGGCCCATGAAGCCGCTCTGCAAATTACTTCTGGGGCCACGTGACAAGCGGCCGCCCAGGATGTCGCCAGCCCTCTAGTGGAATGAGCGGCCACCGTCTCCGGAGGAGCCAACCCCTTCGCCTTGTATGCTTACTGGATCACCTGGACGATCCAGGCTGCTATTGTCCTGGAAGAGGCCCGTTCCCCCTTGTTCTTTCCAGAGTGTAAGAGAAAGATACTCTGAGCGTCTAAAAGAGGACGTCACTCGGAGGTATTCCTTCAGCACCTTGCCCACATCTAGCTGGTGTACATCTCCGGTTCCCGATGATCTGAACGTGGGAAGGACGATTTCATGATTCTCATGGAATACTGACATCACCTTTGGGTTTCCCTGAGCATGGGTATAAGCACTACCCTGTCTGGAAAAAAGGACAAGAAAGGCCCTTTATGGCCGAGGACACCAATTTCCGAGACCCGCTTCGCTGACGTGACTGCCATCAAAAAGGTGGCCTTCGAGGACAGTTCTTTAACCACTTTAAGACCGAGCCTCTTTTTGGAGTTTGGAGGTTATCAGCTAAAAACAGGTTTTTTTGCTATAAAATTACTTAGAACCCCCAAACATTATATATTTTTTTTTCAAAGACCCTAGAGAATAAAATGGCGGCCATTGCAAAACTTTGTCACACCGTATTTGCTCAGCGGAGCGATTTTTTTTGAAAAAATTCAGTTTTTTGAGTTAAAAAATAAGACAACAGTAAAGTTAGGCCATTTTTTTTTCATATTGTGAAAGATAATGTTACGTCGAGTAAAATGATACCCAACATGTCATGCTTCAAAATTGCGTCCGCTCGCGGAATGGCGACAAACTTTGCAACATAAAAATCTCCATTGGCGACGTTTAAAAAATTCGACAGGTTAGCATTTTTGCGTTACAGAGGAGGTCTAAAACTATAATTGTTGCTCTCGCTCTAACGATCGCGGCGATACCTCACATGTATGGTTTGCACACCGTTTTCATATGTGGGCGGGACTTACGTATGCGTTCGCTTCTGCGCGCGAGCTCGCTAGGACGGTGCGCTTTAAATTTTTTTTTTTTAATTATGTATTTTACTTTTTAATTTTTATTTTTACAACTTTTTTCAAAAAAAAAAAAAATTTTTGATCACTTTTTTTCCTATTACAAGAAATGTAAACATTCCTTGTAATAGAAAAAAGCATGCCAGGACCTCCAAAATATGAGATCTGGGGTCAAAAAGACCTCAGATCTCATTTTTAGACTAAAATGCATTAAAAAAAATAAAAATAAAAAAAAAATGTTGAAAAAAGTGGCAGGGGAAAAAAAAAAAATGTCCCCTTTAAGAGCATTGGGCGGAAGCTACTTGTGACGTAGCTTCCTCCCAGCCTTGTTATGGAGCCGGGTGAGCGGCTTCAGCCGCTCACTCGGCACACGGACACTAGAGGGAAAGGACCCGATCATCTCCGCCGCTGCCGGCGGGTCCGGTAAGCGGCGGAGATGACCGGAAAGCGGCGGGAGGGGGGGGCACCTCTCCCGCCGCTGATAAAAGTGATCTCGCGGCGAATCCGCCGCTAAGATCACTTTTATCTTACGCAGAATCGCCTGCAGAAAAAAAAGATACCGGGGTTATGGTAGCTATCTGCTACCATAACAACGGTATTCCACTTCAAAGTACCGCCGTCAAACGACGTACGGCGGTCCGGAAGTGGTTAATTGAGGCTGGCCCAGCTGAAGCCGAGAGTGAGTCCAGTACTAGGGGCAAGTCCCACTTCGGGAACCTTGGTCTCCTTTGAGGTCTAAGTCTCGCTGCCCCTCTAAAGATCTGCTGGACCAGAGGGTGAGAGGCCCTCATGGACCCGGAGAAGGCTGACAGCGCTGAAACTTGAACCCTCAGTGAGTCAACTGCCAAGCCTAGGTCTAGACCTGTTTGCAGGAATCCCAGGACCGTCTGAACATCCGGATCCCTGAACGACTTCCCCGCGGTGGATGCAAACTGTACGAATTTGGCCCAGATCCTCCCATACACCCTGTTTGTACTTGCTCTCCTTGAACTCATGAGAGTGGAGATTACGTTCGTTGAGCAGCCGAGGGCTTCCAAACTCCCCCTCTCAAGAAGCAGACCGTCAGCCTCAGGACCGCTGGGCAGGGGTGTAAGACTGTCCTCTGGGATAGCAGGTCCGGTCCGAGGGGGAGGGGTACTGGGTTCCGGGTGCTCAGTTGGGTCAGAAGGGGGAACCACGGCCTGTTCGGCCAGTACGGAGCCACCATCACTACCTCGACTGTCTCCGCCCGGAGTCTCCGTAGGAACCTCATGATAATCGGAAATGGGGGGAAAGGCATATGCCTTGCTGAACTCCCACTTGTCCGTCAGGGCGTCTGTCCCGCAGGCCCAGCTGCAACAGTTCCGGGTGTAGTATCTCTCGATCTTGAAGTTGCAGGGAGAGGCGAACAAGTCCACCTCGGGCTGGACTCCCAATGACAGGATCCACTTGAATGTCTCCTTCTGGAGGGACCATTCGGTATTGTCTAGTCGAACCCTTGAGAGAAAGTCCGCCTGAACATTATGGGCTCTGGGGACAAACACCGCCGAGAGGTCGACTAAATACCTCTGGGCCTACTACAAGATTGGTTCGACTTCTCGGAGCAAGGTGGGGCTCCGTGTCCCCCCCCCCGTCTCTTCACATAGGAGACTGCCGTGGTATTGTCCATTCTGAGAAGAACTGCCTTCCCCTTCAGGAGATTACTGAAAGCTTGAAGAGCATGAAAGGCCGCACGCAGCTCCAGAACATTCGAGCCCAGAATGCGGGCGCAGGGATCCCACCTGCCTTGTGCCAGTTCTGACTTGTAATGGGCCCCCCATCCTGTACCGCTGGCATCGGTGGTAACCACGGCCCACGAGATGGGGACGATGGAGTGGCATGTAAGCAGGTTTCTCCGTTGCAGCCATCAGGGGAGGCTGGCCCTCATGGTCGATGTTATGCGGATGAGCTGGTTGATGTTGCATGAGTCCCATTGAAAGAGGAACCCTGCCTGGAAGGGACGTAGCCTCCAAAGGGCCCACTTCACCATTGGAGTTGTGGAGACCATGGTGCCAATGATCTTGAGACAGTAAGAGGCTCTCAGGTATGGGGATGTTAGGGCCCGAGACATTCTCTCCCTGATGATGGGAATCTTTTCTGCCAGCAGGGAGATTGTGCTCTTCACCGCATCGAACTGAGCCCCTAGGTATATTAAGAGCTGTACTGGCTCCAGTTGGCTTTTCTCCAAATTCAGCAGCCAGCCGAACTCGGTCAGGATGGAGACAACCTGGTCTCTGTGGGCAAGCAGCTGCTCCTTTTCTTGTGAAAGTAGGAGGAGATCGTCAAGGTAATGGTACAATTGGATCCCTTTTGTTCTGATGAGTGCCACTACGGCCATAAGAACCTTTGGAAAAGGTGCGAGGCGACGTTGAAAGACCGAAAGGGAGACAGGTAAATTGCAGATGCTTCGGCCCAACTGCGAACCGGAGGTACGTGCTGAAGCCTTCTTCCACTGGCACGTGAAACTACACGTCTTTTAAGTCTATAGAAATCAGCCAGTCGCCAGGCTGCACGGCTTGCTGAATCGTGGACAATGTTTCCATCTTGAACTTTTCATATTTTATAAATTTGTTCAAGTAGGTGAAGTCTATCACCGGACGCCGAGCCACTCTTCTTTAGTACGAGGAAAAGAGGAGAGTAGACTCCCCTGAATTCTTCACTCTTCAGGACTGGCAGCACGGCTCCCTGATCCACCAAAGACTCCACATAGTCCAGGAGGGCTTGCCTTTTCTCTTCTGGCCGTGGAAGCAATGTTGCGACAAATCTGTGAGGAGGAGTGGCGGTGAAGGACCAAGTGTGACCTGTTGACACCGTCTCGATGGTCCAGTGGTCCGAGATCGAGGCCGTCCAGACATGACGGAAAAGGCGCAGGCGCGCCCACCCGACCCGTGATTGGACGGGCCCAATCTCAAAACGACTTAGTGGCTTCACGTCCCCTGGACGCTTGGCCCTTGGCGGGCTTCTGAAAAGCCTGCCCTCTTCTCCAGTTCCTCCTAAAGTCTCTGCCTGGTCTGTAAGAGCGGGCTTCCCTTGAGCGCTCTGTACTTCTTCTCCTGCGCTACGGCCTCTTCTGGCCAAATAGGCGCTTATCCTGAGAAAGGAACCCAGACTTCCCACCCGTGGCCCGGGCTATGGCACTGTCCAGCTTGTTGCCAAACAAGGAGGACCCCTCAAAGGGGATTTTACACCAGGCCTGCTTGAATGCTGGGTCAGCAAGCCAGGGGCGTAACCACAATGCCCGCCTGGCCATGACCGAAGACCGCATGACCCGGGCCGAGAGGCGGATAAGATCAATGGAAGCCTCCCCCAGGAAGGCTGTTGCTAGCTTCAGTTCTTGGACTGCTGAGCTCCCGGCCAACTCTTCGGAGACACCCCTGATCACGAGTCTACATTCTCCGTCCAGGATTCCATTGCCTTGGACAATGCAGCAAGGGCCAAAGTGGGTTTGCAGGCCGATCCGGCCAACCCGTAAATCCTCTTGAGGTCTTGGTCGATTCTCCTCTCGAGGCCATCCCTGAAGGACACAGCGTCCTCAAGTGGGAGAGTAACATGCTTGGCCAGGCGCATCAGGGCTGTATCCACCAGGGTAGCATTTTCCAGGTGCTTTACATCTTCTGGTTTTAAAGGGATAAAAAAGCTCTGCGGTCTTGCTGGAAAGGGATGACTTTCTGTCCGCCTTCTCCCATTCTTCCACAATGATCTCCTTGAGCTCCCCCAAGAGCAGGAAACTGGGGCGCTCCTTCCCCAGGTGCTTAAAGAATTTTCTCTGTTTGGCCGGCGGCATGGAGGAATCCTCCCACTTAAGGGCCTCTTTAACTGCCTTGATTAGTGGGGATACCAGGGCAAAATCAAAGCCGCCCGTAAAGTCATCCCCTTCCATCTCGCTGTGCGATGACCTGAGCGAGGCATCATAAGGCCGGAATGAGCCTTTATCCTCCGGGGCTTCGTCGACCACAGAGCCTGACATAGTGGTGGTTTGGCTCCGTGTGTGGGATGTGCCCCATTCCTTTAGGGACTGCTGCACCACACACTTTACCAGCCACTCCATCTGCCGGTTTTCCGTCTTTTTTCCCCCGACCGCCCGGGCGTAACAGAGGTCACACAGAGACTTGCCCTCTGGGACTTGTGCCCGACATCCCCAGCAGGCTCTGTAACCAGAGTGGCTGTTGTGGTGGGAGCGGTGTCTGGAGGAGGAATGGGAACGTCTCCTCTGATGGCGGTCCCCAGACGGAGAGCCACGTCTGGACCTGGACGATGACTGCCGATGCTGCGGCCTGGCAGGGGCTTGATGGGTCATGCTCTGGTGACCTGACCTGGAAGGGCTGGAGAAAGAAGAACAGGAGAGCACACACAAAACCTAGTCAGTGCACTTCGCCATCCCAGCATTCCTAGTCCTACCCTCCTGCCCTTCCCTGCACATATCTTGTGCAAGGAGGCTGGCCGCAGGAGGGCGGTGACTTGTCCATCCCAATCTGGCAGGAACCCTCATACGATCCTACAGGTTATGGGCTGGGGAAAAAAAAAGTCAATTCATTTAGGAGCCCTTGCCCCTTTAAGGCCGCACAGCCCGACACAGCTCACTCCCAGCTGGGGCTTACCTTTTGGACTGAAGACTAGGGGCGTGGGGAAGCTGTCGCTACTGCCCACAGAGTTTCCCAAAGACTCTGGGGCTGACAGCCTTTTTAAATTCCCTGCCCCGTGACATCACCGCCGCGCCTGCGTCTCCGGGGCTCTGACAAACTGCGCCTGTGCGGCCGCCGGGTCCCTCGGTGCACCGCGCATGCGCGAACCAGGCCTCGGTTTTCGCCATGGAGCCAGGAATGAACGGCTCAGTGTGCTACAAACCACAAGCAAAAAACAGGAGGACCGTGGGGAAGGGGGAAGGAGGAGGAAAGAGAAGGAGGAAGGAAAAACAACAATAAATACGGCTGCCATAGAGTACTTGCATGAGCTTCACTGGCCGCCAATCTGCCGAGTGTCCTTTCTTCCTGGGCATCCACAGGCTGTCCCCACCACCGGACATCTGAGCCTGGAGCCACTCACCCGCCCGTGGCTGGGTCCTGGGCTGCACCGCATCTACAGGATGCCCGACTCTCTGATTGGGACGCTGCTTGACAGGTAAGTGCTCACTTCAGACACAGATCCAAGGAGGAGGACAAAAAAGGAACGCGGTCTCTGGCCAGAGGCACACATTTATGGGATTGGGGTCCTATAGCATTGGAGAGGAGGCGGGGTTAACCCCACACGTAGGCTGCCATGGAGTCTGTCAGGAAATCGGGTTTTTTTCAAAATTGACAATCTTTTTGTTTATAGTGCAAAAAATAAAAAACACAGAGGTGATCAAATACCACCAAAAGAAAGCTCTATTTGTGGTTAAAAAAAAAAGACGTCAATTTTGTTAGGGTACAGTGGGCCATGACCGCACAATTGTCAGTTAAAGTGACGCAGTGGTCTGGTAAAGCCTGGTGGTTAAAACAAAAAAAAAAACCTGGAGTTGGACTTTCAAGCTTAACTCTGAGACTAAGACAAAATCTACCCTTATTTAGTCTGAGGTGCAGGGATAAGGTGTATTGCTTATCATATGCCTACCTGTGTGTGTGTGTGTGTGTATGTATGTATGTATGTATGTATGTATGTATGTATGTGTGTGTGTGTATATGTATATGTGTGTATATATATATATATATATGTTTATATATATATATATATATATATATATATATATATATATATATATTTAGGTATGGGGAGCATGTGACTTTAAGTATATTTGAACTAATACCTTGTGATAACATAATCTCTCTCAGCTGCATCAGAGGCTTAGAAAGCTAGGGGTGAAGAAACCGCAATACATTGATCTTCCCAGTGAATGGATGCGTGGGTGTCTGTGAGCACAAGTCTTGGCCATTGGGGAACAGGCAGGCTGTTCTCTCAGAACAACCAGAACACATACTATGCTTGGATAGATGTGCTGCTATGTCTAGCATGGGGAGTTTGAAATGGGAAAGCAGGGGGCCTGGCAGGATCACCAGGTATTTTACACATAGGAAGGAATACAAAGAGAACGTGATACTTTTTAACGCAAGTGCATGGTACAACAGGCAAATATCAGGAGTTTGAAATGTTGGGGTAACATATTTTATAGAGCTGAATTCCAGGAATTCAGTGACTGTCTAAACTCCGCTGGCTTAGTATAGGTAAAGTTCGAGGTGCATGCCACCTTGTAGACTTAATCTCTTTTATTTACAACTGATGGTTTTACTGAGAACAGCTATTACTACACTCTGATGCTGCTTTCTCATACAGCAGCACCTAAAGTAGGTCTGCCTCTCCCCTTTGCTGCCCAATCACAGAATACTTTGTATTATTTGAACCCAATTCCAGAATACACAGTGCTCTGTGATTAAGCAGGAGGAGGAGAGGAGCAGGCAGAAAGGCTGCAAACAATTTACCACTTCAACTTCCGAAAGTTTTTGCCCCATTCCTGACCAGGCCATTTTTTTTTTTTGCAATACAGCACTGCATTACTTTAACTGACAATTGCGTGATCGTGTGACCCTGTACACAAATAAAATTGATGTCCTTTTTTCCCCAACAATTAGAGCTTTCTTTTGGTGATATTTGATCACCTCTGTGTTTTGTTTTTATTTATTTTATTTTGTTTGCGCTATAAACAAAAAAAAACTGACAATTTTGAAAAAAAATATATATATTTTTAACTTTCTGCTATAAAACATACCCAATAAAAAAAAAACTGTAAAAATCATATTTCTTCATCAATTTAGGCCAATATGTATTCTGCTACATCATTTTGGTATAAAAAAAAAAAAAATCCCAAAAAGCGTATATTGATGGGTTTGCACAAACGTTATAGCATCTACAAACTATGGGATAGATTTATGGACTGTTTTTTAATGATAGTGTAGCGCCCCCATAGTGATAGGCGCTTTTTGTAGTGAGGTTTTTGCTAGGAGAGGCAAAATTTGGTCAGGCCTGACAGTAAGCGCAGGCCTGAATGTTTTGATCTGGGCAGGGGAGTGGCCCAGGAAGAGCTGGAGATCGCAGGAAGGAACACCCCTTGGATACTCCTCTCCTTTGTTTCTAGAAGGCTCTGGAAAAAGGGGATGGATGAGGAGTTGTCACTTTCTGAAGTATGTTAAGGAGCCCTGACCAATCCCCATCCTGGATTGGCAGTGGGCAGGCCTCCTTTAAATACTGTGATCTTCCCGGCTGAGGGGAGGAGAGTGTCGGATGGAAGAAAGAGAGATGTAGCAGAGGTGCTGTGGAGGCCTCACCGGGTGTCAGGAAAGACGGAGAGCTTGTGTTTCCATAAGAAGAACCAAGGTGCGCAGGCGCGTGCACGAACGGATGGCACGAACGATCGTGCGACCGGGAGGCGCGCATCCCCGTTCGTAACCGTTCTTGGCGCCAGAGGGGCTATTTAAACCAGACAGTGACATGAGATCAATGCCGTTTGGTCTACAACGTTCCTGAGATTCCTGTTACCTGTCTATCTGCTGAACCTGTTCTTTTGATCTACCGGCTTGACCCTGACACCACTGCTATCCGCCTGCCCTGATCTTTGGCTTTCCCTGACGATCCTTCTGCCTGCTCCTTGGTACCACGCTGCCAGCCCGCTGCCGACCCGGCCTGTGTCCGACCATCCTTCTGCCTGCTCCACAGTTCCTGATCTGCCTGCCTGCTGTCTGATCCGGTCTGCGTTTGGCCTTCTCATCCCGCATCACCTGCTTGGTCCAGCCATACGGGGCTATTGTCAGCTGTTCTCCGGAGTTCCTCCTCTGCTCCAGCTTGCTGCATCTCCAGGCCTGCCTGCGACCACCGCACCAGTGTTCCAGTCAAGCACTCATGCCATTCTGCACTCTTGAGCCTCCTGTTCACCAGATCAGGGGTTCCTGAGTCAGGATTGTAAGAGAGGCTGTCCTCGGCAGTTGCAGACTCCACCACCAAGTACGTGACAGTACCATATCCGGGTCTGAGCCAGGACCCTCTCACATGGATGAACTTTGCCGACATCTTGCTGGTCTCACGCAGGCTCTTAAAGACCTTCAAGATGGCTACCACCGCTTGGAAGAACGTGTCCAGAAACTTTCTGCACCATCTTCAGCCACGCCAGTCAGCCTGTTGCATCTGCCAGTCCAGCGGCTTCACCTACTGTGCTCATGCTGCCTCCAGAGCCCAGAGGTCCGCCACCTGACAAGTTTGCCGGAGAACGCAGCAGATTCCGTTCCTTCCGCAATGCATGTGAACTGTACTTCGCGTTGCAACCCCGCACCTTCTCACTGGAAGCAACTAAGGTGGGATTTGTAATTTCTCTGTTGCAAGGGGAACCACAGTCCTGGGCTCATCGGCTCCTCGAACAAAAGTCAGCATCTCTGGGGGATCTGACATCCTTTTTTCAAGCCATGTCAGTTATATGAAGACCCACACCAGTCTGCAACAGCTGAAGCAGCATTGCATGCACTCCAGCAAGGACGCAGAGTGGCTGAGGACTATCTATCTGATTTCAGACGTTGGAGTTCTGACACCAACTGGAACGACGTTGCTCTGTGTTACCAATTTCGCCTGGGCCTCTCTGAGCCCCTTAAAGATGAACTGGCACGAGTCGGAGTTCCCTAGACCTTAGACGCTCTGATTAAGTTATCAATTCAGAACGATCGGCGACTGAGGGAACGAAGGTCTAAACGTCAGGCGGGCCCATCTCGCCCCACTTGGATGTTGCCTTGAGGTCCTGTCTTCCCCACTCCAGCTGTGCCACTCCCGGCTGCTTCTACACCTGACACCTCTGAACCCATGCAACTGGGCCTGCTCCGTCCTTCCCTTACGGCTGAGGAACGTCAGCGACGTCGGTTGAGCAACCTCTGCATGTATTGCGGTGCCCCGGGACATTATGTGAGAACATGCCCAGCTAAGCTGCGTAAGTGTCTGACTGTCGCATCTGATCCTGTGCCTGCTTGCTCCAACAACCCTGCTCAGATTTCTGTGCTTATCTCATTCCAGCTTCCAGACAGGAATATCCTGGTCCCCGCCATTATTCTGGAGCCTGTAGCTGTTTCATAGACCTGTCTTTCGCCACCAAGCACCAGATTCCGCTTCAGCCTAAAGCCAGAGGAATGACTGTTCATCTATCGGATGGGTCAACTAATAAATCGGGACTGGTCACCCATGAAACAGTACCACTGTCTGCCACCATCACCAGCGCCCACCATGAACTCCTACGCCTTGACACCATAGCACCCCCATTTGTTTCCAGTCATTCTGGGTATGCCTTGGCTACAGGCGCATAATCCGCTCATCAATTGGGACAAGGGGGAGATCCAGTTCCAGTCGGCCTACTGTTCCCAGCATTGTCTGCAGGAAAACTCTAGTTCTCCCCCTACCCTGCTTGGACTCTGATGTCAACTTGGAAGCTATCCAATCTGTGCCAGAAGTGTACCATGCTTTCCTGGATGTTTTCAGTAAGAAAGGGGCTGAGACTCTTCCACCCCATCGGTCTTATGATTGCCCCATTGAACTTCTGCCAGGAACTGAAGTCCCGTTCAGGAGAATCTTTCCACTATCTGAACTTGAACTGGGTGCTCTTAAAACTTATTTGGACGAGAGTTTAAGGAGGGGATTTATTCGTCCCTCCACATCACCAGCAGGTGCAGGCATTCTCTTTGTGGAAAAGAAGGATCACTCCTTGCGGCCTTGCGTTGACTACAGAGAACTGAACAAGATCACAGTTAAAAACTGCTACCGTCTCCCATTGGTACCTGAACTATTCCAGCAAAGATGACCGGCAGTCATCTTTACCAAGCTGGATCTCAGAGGAGCATACAATCTTCAACGTATGTTCAAGGAGCCTGGGAATCCTCGTTCTTCTGACACCATTCTGCCCTCCGGGAATTTTTTCTTGCTCCAGGAAGATCTGTTGTCACAAATCAAACACCTGTCCGCTGTGTATGTTGCTCCTCCTGGAAATGATCTCCAGTGCAGAGAAGGATTATTGTGGCATGACAACAGGATCTTTGTACGTGAAGAAGTGTGTACCGCGGTTTTGGGACTTTGCCATGATCATGAACTTGCAGGACACTTCGGTGCCTATAAAACCGCCGAATTGCTCCAACGCACATTTTGCTGGCCACAAGTGGGGGAGGACTGAAAGCGTTATGTGGAGTCTTGTACCACGTGTGCCCAAAACCAGGGTAGCAAAAGCAAAGCTTGGGGCCTCTTGAGACCGCTACCAGTTCCGGAAAGACCTTGGAAGATGATCTCAATGGACTTTATTGTTTATTGGTAGTAGACAGATTGTGTAAAATGGCCCACTTCATATCCATGAAGGGCACACTTTCTGCCCCTGAAACTGCCAAAGCTTTCGTTTAAAGAAATCGTCAGGCTCCATGGGGTACCAGCCAACATTGTTTCCGATAGGGGAGTGCAATTTACCTCCAGATTCTGGAAAGCGTTATGCGAGGCATTAAGGATTGAACTTTCGTTTTCTTCAGCCTATCACCCGCAGTCCAACAGGCAAAACGAAAGGACTAATCAAACTTTAGAACAGTACCTGAGATGTTTCTCATCCTTTTCCCAAGATGACTGGGTGCCCTTACTACCTATGTCTGAATTCGCCTATAATAACTCCGCGCACTCCTCCATCAAACAGTCCCCGTTTTTTTGCTAACTACGGATTTCACCCATCCTTCCTGTCCAGCTCCATCCCTGAAAGTACAGTTCCAGCTGTGCAAGAGACTATGGATTTCTTCAGCACCAACAACAAGCTACTGCAGGAGATGATTTCTAAAGCCCAGGAATGCTACAAGAAGGCGTTCGACAGGAAAAGACGAGGTGAACTAAACTTGGAACCAGGGGAACAAGTTTGGTTGTCAACTGCAAACTTGAAACTGGCCTGCCCGTCCAAGAAACTGGGACCCAGGTTCATAGGGCCATTTCCGGTGAAGAAAAAGGTTAACAGTGTGGCTTATGAGCTAGAATTACCAGACTCCCTACGAATTCACCCAGTTTTTCATGTGGCCCTGTTAAAGCCGGCAACCTCTAATCCCTTTCCGGGATGAAGCACCGAACCACCCGAACCTGTGATTGTTGATGGGGAGGAGGAATTTGAAGTCGAAAGCATCTTAGATTGCAGCAAAAGGGGTAACCAGGTGCAATAACTCATTAAATGGAAAGGGTATGGTCCGGAAGAAAGCTTCTGGGAACCTGAAGCCAATGTTCACGCTCCAAGACTGATACAGGCCTTCCAAAGATCCCACCCCGAAAGGCTTGCCCATTTGGGCATCCGGAGGCTGCCCATTGGGGGGGGGGGGCAATGTCAGGAAAGCCGGAGAACTTGTGTTTCCATAAGAAGAAACACGGTGCGCAGGTGCGTGCACGAACAATCGTGTGACCGGGAGGTGCGCATCCCCGTTCGTAACCGTCCTTGCCGCCAAAGGGGCTATTTAAACCGGACAGTGACATGAGATCAATGCCGTTTGGTCTACAACGTTCCTGAGATTCCTGTTACCTGTTTATCTGCTGAACCTGTTCTTTTGATCTACCGGCTTAACCCTGACACCACTGCTATCCGCCTGCCCTGACCTTTGCCTTTCCCTGACGATCCTTCTGCCTGCTCCTTGGTACCGCGCTGCCAGCTCGCTGCCGACCCAGCCTGTGTCCGACCATTCTTCTGCCTGCCTGCTGTCTGATCCGGTCTGCGTCTGGCCTTCTCATCCAGCATCACCTGCTTCGTCCAGCCATACGGGGCTATTGTCAGCTGTTCTCCGGAGTTCCTCCTCTGCTCCAGCTTGCTGCATCTCCAGCCCTGCCTGCGACCACCGCACCTGTGTTCCAGTCAGGCACTCATGCCATTCTGCACTCTTGAGCCTCCTGATCACCATATCAGGGGTTCCTGAGTCAGGATTGTAAGAGAGGCTGTCCTCGGCAGTTGCAGACTCCACCACCAGGTATGTGACACCGGGGGGGGGGGGGGGGGAGGCTTGGTGGCTCGGGTGCAACCCAAGAGGAGTTGGTTCCTGGAGCGGCACAAGGGAGCAGGATAGCAGCTACATAGAGGACTCCGACAATAAAAATGTTTGTATGTGTGTATGTATATATATATATATATATATATATATATATATATATATGTATGTGTGTATGTTTGTAAAAATAACAGCCTCAGGAGATACATCGACGATAGGACGAGGGAACACGGCGAGGTCCTTTATATATATATATATATATATATATATATATATATATAGCACTGCGCCGAACAAATAATACAAAAAATCAATCAATAATGACAATAGCAGCTGCATAATAATAATCATCATAAAACACAGTGAATTCATAACGTGCACAAATGATTCACAGCAGCGTAAGTGTTTTAAATAACACCCTTGAGAAATAGTTAATGAAAATAGTTCATAAAATAGTGAGTATATATTCCAACATTCAAAGATAGTCCAGAAAACATCCGTGATCAGACAGTGTATGTGTGGATGTAACAGACACCCTTAAGCCTTCCTCCACCGTGCACCAGTGTCTCTCATCACCCAATAATACTGAGGCTCACCAAACGTCAATGAAAAACCAGCATAGACCGTCCAATGTAGGCGTCAATCTGGTGAACAAGTCGGATATGACGAAATGCATCCAAGGGTAGTGACTACACGGGAACTTTGAGGGAACTGGATGTGTGACCGGAGCAGCATGATGCAAGTCGGTCTGGCGGCAGGGTAACGCACCAGTAACCTAGTCATTATGCGATATGTTGGCTTTTAAAATGTACGAGCAATACCTTATTCAATAAATGTTTTATACTAAGTGGTATGGTGTTGCACTATGAGGAGTTTTTTTATGTTCCATACATGAGTGGAAACTCTACATAGACTAATATAGGAGTGGAGGAATTGCCTTGCCTGAATGATTGACGCCTATATTGGACGGTCTATGCTGGTTTTTCATTGACGTTTGGTGAGCCTCAGTATTATTGGGTGATGGGAGACACTGGTGCACGGTGGAGGAAGGCTTAAGGGTGTCTGTTACATCCACACATACACTGTCTGACCACGGATGTTTTCTGGACTATCTGAATGTTGGAATATATACTCACTATTTTATGAACTATTTTCATGAACTATTTCTCAAGGATGTTCTTTAAACACTTGCGCTGCTGTGAATCATTTGCGCACGTTATGAATTCACTGTGTTTTATACATAGAGGACTCGTTAAAGGATCCACCGGTGTCGATGAGTGACAGACCCTGGGAGCTGGATGAGAAGGCTAGAGCTGGCTAGGAGACAGTGGACAGTCTGTGGAGGCCGGAGAAGCCAGTCAGGGGGAGGAGTGTTACTGGACAGCATGGTAGGCCTGAGGGTCCTGGAAGAAGGATTGCCTGGGAGCAGTAGTTCATCCATGCCCAGCTAGCACTAGTATTTAGCTACACAACCTGAGGCCCGTGGCTTCACAGCTGGGAGCCCACGCCCCTTGCCTGTAATGGGTGGTCTGGAGGTCCGGCTAACAGAAGAGCAGGCCTCACCATGTGCTAGTTGCGGAGAGGGAAGGCGTGTCATTGAGGTCTGAAATTTCCTTTCAGGCCTAACGGTGAAGAAACAAGCGTTGTGCAGGAGAGAAGGAAAGGAGTGTAATGGTCGGCAAGAATCTGTGCTGGAGGAAAAAGGAGTGTATATATGGCAGTGTATATAGAAGGTCCCGTGTTTTGATCCATTGGGCATCCCACAGTTATCCCTTCCCCTATCCAAGTTTATCCCCTAAATAAAACAACGTACCAACCTGTTCCGTGACTCCGGATGTATGGAAAATTGAGTGATTGAGGGCAGCGAGCAGGTGAACCACAACTATCAGCCACCCCCAACGGGGAACATAGCTACATTTGGGGGCTCATTTCCGGGATTTGCCTGCAAGCCTGCCAGTTGTTGCCCCTAGCAACTGCAAGAGAACTGAGCCAGGGAACTGTAATTGTTTTATTATCAACGTGGACTGAACCTGGGGGAAGGACTTTTGATTGCCTTTTGTTTGCCTGCTTAATAGTAAATTTTCACAAGTGTGCCGTTGTCTATAGCAACCAGCGGGAACGGTCGCCAATTGCTGCTCCTGCTTACCCAGTCGCTTCAACCGCTGCTGGGGCGGACACTTGCATCATCCTGCAATTCATTGACTTTGTTACCATGTGCCGTTACCTGTGGCAACCACGCCGGGCGATCGCGCCCATGGATTACAAATATGTCCAGCAACCTGCAAATGCTGGACATCACCCACTGGATTACAAATATGCCCAACGCTCTGCAAAAGCTGGGCATCCTGAACTTTTTGCTCCAACTCCTGCTTACAATATGCCTGGGACAGTTCCTGTTGTTAAAGGGAGAGACTGTGTTTAAAAGTGTGTTTTCCAGCAAAACAGTGGCTACTACAAATTACTGTTGCTACAGGCAACCACCAGCAAAGTCAGCAAGTCGGGACAAGTTCTGCTAGTGTCAATGTACTTGCAAAGTTTCATCCTTCACACAAGGGGTTACAGCTACGTGACGTGCAGCAAGCCTGCTTATCAGGGCTTTTGGCGCCAGCTTATCTGGTAATGTGGGGGCGGCGCCACACCCTGCAATAGTCTCAGCCCTTGCAACCTGTAGCAGACACCGGGCAAGAGAAGAAGATGGCGGAGGGTTGTTTTCTGTTGCCATCGCTGGCATGGTTGCTGGAAAAGCCGGAGGGGACACTAGGGTCCGAGTGGAGCCTCCCGGGGGACTCGTCCTTGGAGGGACCAATCGGCTGTGCCTGATCTGTCCAGAATGTCGGATTCTGACAGTGGAGGTACTGCCTGGGCCCAGTGCGGTCATTGTGATAAACCGCTGACCCGGCTGGTATCGGCGCTGCAGGAGCCACATTATTACACCGTTGACCTGCAATAAGGACTGTCATCTGCAGCCGCGGAAGGCCAGAGCGGGTCTGGAGGCATCACTCAAATGCGGGGTAGAGTTGCAACCTGGGGACTCCCCTGCGAAGACAGAGGACAAGAGGGAAGAAACAGCAGAGGCCCATGACCTGAGGAAATTCAAGAGCGCTGCCGAGGTTCTCCAGATTTCAGAGGGAGGTGCAGCGAAGGGTAGCCTTGGAGTGGGGCCTGGACTTCCCCCTATGTCCCACCCTAAACAATGGACTTTGTGGAGGAAAGCCCCCCCCCCCACTAGGAATCTTAGAGAAGAACCCCTACTATTGATTTTCTTTGTTCCTGCTCCTGCAGTGGGATCATAACCCCTCACTGACAGGGCAGGCAGGTGAAAGAAAAGTTTCTTGATTTGTTGCTTTATTAGAGGCTTGTAACCCCCTCTCAATAAACATTTTCTTTTGTAGATAGTTGTAGTTAGTCCTACCTTCTCTTAGGATTCCAAAGATTGACCCGCTGGTCATCCTCATCCGTAGAGTTCTTTTCTTCCGAGGAAAATATATTGTCTGTATATGGCTAGTTGCAGGGACCTGTAGCTTGGATTGTATTATACTGTACAGTGTGAATAATTTACAGAGATGGTATTGCTTTTTTTTTTGTACTTAAATTATTTGTACAGTTCCGCATCCAAATTTGTTTCCTTTTTTCCCCTTCCCATTTTTTTGACTTTGGGGTGCCCTTGCTCCTGGGCCCAGGAGCCATTTTTGTAAAGCCATATTTGTAAATTTTCAGCTGGGGACCAGCTGATGTTTAGGGGGGGTGAGTGTAGTGCCCCCGTAGTGATAGGTACTTTTTGTAGTGAGATTCTTGCTAGGAGAGCCAAAATTTGGTCAGGTCTGACAGTAAGTGCAGGCCTGAATGTTTTGATTTGGACGGGGGAGTAGCCCAGGAAGAGCTTGAGATTTCAGGAAGGAACACCCCTTGGATACTCCTCCCCTTTGTTTCTAGAAGGCTCTGGAAAAAGGGGGATGGATGAGGTGTCACTTTCTGAAGTATGTTAAGGAGCCCTGACCAATCCCCATCCTGGATTGGCAGGGGGCAGGCCTCCTTAACCACTTCAATACCGAGCCTGTTTTTTGGGTTCGGTGTTTACCAGTTAAAAACTGTTTTTTTTTGCTATAAAATTACTTAGAACCCCCAAACATTATATATTTTTTTCCTAACACCCTAGAGAATAAAATAGCAGTCATTGAAAAAATTTATGTCACAACGTATTTGCGCAGCGGTCTTACAAGCGTGCTTTTTTTTTTTTAATAAATTCAGTTTTTTTAGTTAAAAAATAAGAAAACAGTAAAGTTAGGCCAATTTTTTTCCATATTGTGAAAGATAATGTTACGTCGAGTAAAATGATACCCAACATGTCATGCTTCAAAATTGCGTCCGCTCGCGGAATGGCGATAAACTTTGCAAATTTAAAAATCTCCAGTGGCGACATTTAAAAAATTCTACAGGTTAGCAGTTTTGCGTTTACAGAGGAGGTCTAAAACTATAATTGTTGCTCTCGCTCTAACGATCGCGGCGATACCTCACATGTATGGTTTGAACACCGTTTTCATATGTGGGCAGGACTTACGTATGCGTTCGCTTCTGCGCACAAGCTCGGCGGGACGGAGCGCTTTAAATTTTTATTTATTTTGCTTTTTATTTTTACACTGTTCTTTTAAAAAAAAAAATTGATCACTTTTATTCCTATTACAAGAAATGTAAACATTCCTTGTAATAGAAAAAAGCATGACAGGTCCTCTTAAATATGAGATCCGGGGTCAAAAAGTCCTCAGATCTCATATTTACACTAAAATCCAAAAAAAAAAAAATCTGAAAAAAGTGACAGAAGAAAAAAAAAAAACGGGCTCTTTAAGACCGTTGGGCAGACGTCATTTCCGCCGGCCGTGTTATGGAGCCGAGTGAGCGGCTTCAGCCTCTCAGTTGGCTCAGACACTGGGGGGAGAGGATCGGATCATCTCCGCTGCTGCCGGCGGGTCCGGTAAGATGACCGGAAAGCGGCGGGAGGGGGGGGGGCACCTCTCCCGCCGCTGATAAAAGTGATCTTGTGGCGAATCCGCCGCTAAGACCACTTTTATCTTGCAGGGAATCGCCTGCTGAAAAAAAAACGGTATCTGAATGGTGCCTGCAGCTATCACCACTCAAACCCAAGGACGTCATATGACGTCCGGCGGTACGGAAGTGGTTAAATACTGTGATCTTCCCGGCTGTGGGGAGGAGAGTTTTGGGTGGAAGAGAGAGAGATGTAGCAGAGGTGCTGTGGAGGCCTCATCCGGGAAGGGAGCCCTCAGTCTGGGGGGGGTTGACCTTGAGGCCTGGTGGCTCGGGTGCAGCCAGGAAGAGGAGTTGGTTCCTGGAGCAGCACAATGGAGCAGGAGAGCAGCAAAGTGGCTACATAGAGGACTCTTTAAAGGATCCACCGGTGTCGGTGAGTGACAGACCCTGGGAGCTGGATGAGAAGGCTGGAACAGGCTGGGAGGGGACAGTGGACAGTCTGTGGAGGTTGGAAAAGCCAGTCAGGGGAAGGAGTGTCACTGGACAGCAAGGTAGGCCTGAGGGGCCTGGAAGAAGGATGGGCTGGGAGCAGTAGTTCATCCATGCCCAGCTAGCACTAGTACTTGGCTACACAACTGAGGGCCCGTGGCATCACAACTGGGAGCCCTTGCCTGCAATGGGTGGTCAGGAGGTCCTGTTAGCAGAAGAGCAAGCCTCACCATGTTCTAGCTGCGGAGGAGGAAGGAGTGTCCATGGAGGCTTGATAAATTTCCTTTCAGGCCTAATGGTGAAGAAACAAGCATTGTGCAGTAGAGAAGGAAAGGAGTGTAACGGTCAGAAAGAGTCTTTGCTGGAGGAAGAAGGAGTGTATATAGAAGGTCCCGTGTTTTTGATCCATTGGGCATCCCACAGTTATCCCTTCCCCTATCCTAGTTTATCCCCTAAATAAAACAACAAAACAAAGTACCAGCCTGTTCCGTGACTCCGGATGTATGGAAAATTGAGTGATTGAGGGCAGCGGGCAGGTGAACCCCAACTACCAGCCACCCCCAAGGCCATGCCTCCTTTGGCCAAAAGCCTCTGAAATGCGTTCTGATTGGCCTAGCCATAGACAGGCATCACTCCAGCTGAATGCTTGGACTTTGGTGCCCGTCCGAAGATCGTGGCCGCTCCCTTTTCCAACCCCATCCCCGGGGCTACAGCTTACACAGAATTGACCCATGGACTCTGAGGTTTCATCCAGAGGACCTTCCGGTGGCTGCAGATAAGCCTGCACTTGTCACAATTGTGTGAGTGCACATTTATTTGATTTTAACTTTATTCTGATAATAAACAATGCTGCACTAGGTATGGTCTGGCGCTTCTGCTTATCTGTTCCCCAGCTTTCTCACACTGAATCCAGGTTCTCAGCCCTTGTTTCAGAAGCAGCCTCACCTATACCAGCAAACAGATACCAGAGACTTGTATAATAGATACATTTTTAGATAGATACAGTATATATGCACATATGACCATATACAGATTTCATTTATATACAACTTTTATATATATATATATATATATATATATATATATATATACACATTTTCTTAAATAGTTTCTAGCGGTGTATGCTCGTTTTGCAATCCCTATACAGTATATTGTAACACAGTGTACTATAGTGCATGGTAGTGCATTGCTGTGTGTTGTGGTGTGCTGCAAAGCAGTTTCATTAGCCTTTCCCTGACTATGACTGATAACACAAATCTGTAGATATCCTAGTTTGCAAATTATCTCTCTTGTTTTTTAGCATCAGGTGCTGCATCGGACCAGAATCTACATCCTGGAACTGGAAAAAACACTGGATTCCCTGCTGAAGATGAGAGGTGGGACGTTATCTTAACCTATAAATCAGGTGACATGGCTTAAGTCATGACATTTGCAACTGGAGTTTACTAGAAAATCTCCAGACTAAACACAATAAAAAGCATTGTGGCAAACATTGGTGAACCGTGTCTGCTTTTTGTATTTGGGTCTGGGTAAAAAAAAAAAAAAAAAAGCTTGTCTGTGATTATGTCCTGTTTGTTGTGGCTAGCTATTGCACATTTTTTTTTTGAGGCACTATCAGAGTTGATAAGCCTGGTATCAGCACAGAGCTGGTGTTTTTGGATCCTCCTGGTGCTGGGCTGGGTACACTTGCATTTTGTGTAGGTCCTGCTTCTCCCTTATGGGAATACCGCCCTATAAGCTTAGTGTGCTGGACTGGTATTGAGAAGAACCATGCATTATTCGTAAAGTGTATTTAAACCCTACCAATGAACTTCATTTTAGTTTAAGTATACCAATTGAAAATGTTTTATTATATCTGTTCAATAAATGCACAAAAATATCAGTTGATCTGCCAGAAATCCAGGGCTTTCCTGTGTCCTCTGCACACTGTAGGCTTATCTGAAGCAGTCCCACCATCCCTGCCCAGGGTACCTTTTGTGACCTACAGAAAACCTGTAATCCAGCTGTCCTGAGGTTGGCATTGGAATGCAGCATCAAGTATGCAGGCAACAAACAGTCGTGTCACCCAAATAATAAGGATGCTGAATAAAATCAAATGAAATCCTATAACAAGACCCAGAAAACTCTTTTGGACTTTTTGTGCCTTTAGACAAACTGTACTTACAGCACAGCGGTGCATTTTGGGGAGGAAATTTAAACTTTGTTTTGTTTTCTCAGCTACCGGTGTTTATCTTTGCCCAAATGGGTGTGGCTCAGGCTTGCCTTTTGCCAATCTCTACATGTAGTTTTACCAATTACCGTTACCTATCGCCTAGGAAAGGGGTAGTTTGGGAGGCGGGGGGGGGGGGGGGGTTTGTTAGGGAGATGGGTGATGGCAGGGTGGGAGTAGAGGGTAAGTAAGGGCAAGGTAGTGCAGGGTGTTGTGAAATAGGGATTGTGGGGTGGGAGAGTTGGGATGGAAAAGACTGTGATCGCTGGGGGGGAAGAGACAGCCGGAGACTGCATGGCGCAGGAGACAGCCGGAGACTGCATGGCGCAGGAGACAGCCGGAGACTGCATGGTGCAGGAGACAGCCGGAGACTGCATGGTGCAGGAGACAGCCGGAGACTGCATGGTGCAGGAGACAGCCGGAGACTGCATTGCGCAGGAGACAGCCGGAGACTGCATGGTGCAGGAGACATCCTGTCAAGAGACAACAAGACCACTACGAGGAGGCTGGGATGGCACCAGTGGCGTCTCCAGCTTTCATAGTTAGAGGGGGGCACATGGGGGGACAAGGATTAGAGTAGAGGGGCCAACTATAAAATGCATTTTTTTTAATATATATATATATATATATATATACACATACACACGCGCACGCACACTGCCTTGAGGGGAGGACAGAGTGGATGCAGCCAGGTGGATGGGAAGACAGGGAGGGGTTACCTCTATGGAAGCCTTCATCCCCGGTCCCCCCACCTGGAGGCAAGTTCTTACCTTGGGTAATAAACAATAGGATCTCCCTCCACCTGACAGCCTCATGGTTCCTCTACTCTCCCGGTCCTCTTCCCTCCTCCTCTTCCCCTTCCCGCTTGTCATGCTGGGGGATGCAGTCCACTCCCAGGGAGTTCTGGGCCCGCTGATATTATCTGGGACTACATGTACCATAATCCTCTGCATGTTAGATTCCCATTGGCCCTGAATGTGGCCAATAGGAGCGGGCATTGCTGGGCGCATGAGAGCTGCTCGGCCCCAGGAGGAGAAGGAGGGGTGGAAGTCCCCCGCAGCTGCGGCTCTGTGTCCCTTCACAGAGCCTGACCTGTCAGTTTCTGTTATCGAATGTGTGTGTGTGTGTGGGGGGGGGGGGGGCTCGGGGTCTGCGATGTCACTTCCACGTCACTTCTGGTATCGGTATCCGGAATCGGGAGCATTTTCGTGAGTACCGATACAATGCTAGCATCGGCACCGATATCGGTATCAGTGCATCCCTAATTACAACCGCTGCATTTAAACTTCCCTGTCATAAAAACGTGGCTCATCTGCCAATTTTTTCATTCTCCCCCTTTCGGGTTCACACTGTTTTAGTTTGTTCAGAAAACTGCGTGTTGCCATCTTTACCACATGGCAGGGCTCTTACGCAGAACACAGCAGTGGCATGTGCCCCTCTACTAGTCAGAAATATTAATTTCCTGCTTCAATCCTTCCCACTGTTATGTTTACATTAATTCTAAAGACACCTTTTTTTATTTTAATAATAACAAACCTGTTATACTTGCCTGCTCTGTGCAATGATTTTGCACAGAGTAGACCTGATCCTCCTCTTCTCGGGTCCTCCGCCGTCGCTCCTGGTACCTTGCCCCCTTAGCAAGCTACTTGCTATGGGGGGTATTTGTTCATGCTCTCTCCCGGCCCTGGCTCTGCTCCCGCCTCACTGGCTGGGATTGACAGCAGCAGGCGCTAATGAAGAGAGAGCGGGGGTGGGGCCAAGTTGGCTCAGGAGCGAGCAAGTACAAGTTCCCCCATAGCAAGTGGCTTGTTATGAGGGCATTCGGTGGAGGGGGTAGGTGCCAGGAGCGAACCTCTGCCTTTAGAACCACTTTAACATATTTGTTGGTGGAACAAAACTGTTTGTATATGAACTACACTACTACTACTACATATTTAGGGTGTAACATGTTACTGATGCAGCAGCTCGCACACCCCCTCCCCAAATGGGACATTTTGCTATTCTATCTCCTCCCACCTCCTCTACTACCTCTGGACAGTTTTATTATTGGTGGAGGGGAGCAGGTACATTCTTCTGACAAGTACCCATTCCCACTTCCGGTCGGATCTCCGTAGCAGTTCCACTGAAAGTTCATCTCCCCAGCTCGCATCCTCCTGGAACACATTCACGGGCCCCAGAAGGCTACAGGGCCATTTATAAGGCGCAGCGTGGTGGGCAGCCAGCTGTGAAGCTGCAAGAAGTCGCTGCCGGCTGCTCACAGTTAACCTGCTGGCGCTGGGGACAGAAGACCAATGAAGAAATTATTCGGGTGAAAACAACACTGGATTCTTGGGCAGGAAAGTGTCTTTAAAAAAAAAAAAAAAAAAGTCAGCAGCTACAGTATGTGTAGCTGCTGGCTTCTTTTCTTTTTGTTCCTAGGATGAAGAACCGCTTTAATGAATCTCCCTTTGCTGTTTATTATAGATGGGAGAATATATTGGTTTCTGTTGTTCATACCATTGAACGAGAGAAATCTTTAGTGTGTATAGCTAAGCTTAAAGAGGAACTGCCGTCTGCTCACATAATTTGTAATAAAACATTTGCCATTCTGAAGCTTCCCTTCAATCACTTTGCATATTATTGTGATTCTGTACTTGCCAAATCTGCTGCATAAATCTTCCTCCACTAAGTCTGGCTGCAGCCATTTTAACTGTGGGCAACTGAAGCTGCTGCCTGTTTACTTCCTGTATTTACACAGAAGCACAACTACAGCTGTCATTGGCCCTCTTATGACTCACCCCTTGCCTTCATGGTAAACAGAGTGAGAGAGAGAGAGCTGTGCTTGATGTCATAAGCCTAGGCTAATGACCAGACAAACAGGAAGTGGGCTGTATAAGGTATTCACTGGCAGAAAAAAACATGCTTTACTATCCAAAGTTAAAACAACAAGGGCAGAAGAGTTAATAGATGGAACGTTGAAAAAATGAGTTAAAGCGGAACTTCTGTCATTTTTCATCTTTCCATCTATTAAAACCTCTGCCTTGTTTTAACTTTGGATAGTAAAACATTTTTTCCTGGCGCCTCCATGGCAGCATACAGATGATAGAGCTCCGCCTCGACTCCTCCCCTAGGACCAGTGAATAGCATAAATTAAAGAGGTAGTACCTCCCCCAATATTCTCCTTTTTTTCCCTCATACCTCTGATCAGTGAAGATGACAGCACCAGATCCATACCTCTGCTGATGAAGCAGTTCCGCCGGGTTAAGCCTCTCCCGGACGCAGTCCATGTACTTGGGCCGCTATTAGCGCTAAGAAGGCAGGGAACCCCTTCTGCGGATCTTTTGGGGTTTGCAGTGTTTCCTCTTAGGAACGAAATCTGCCATTTCACAACATTGGGTGTCTGCAGGTGAGGAAAGCTTCAGGATCAGCTTTTCCTGTCCCCCCCCCCTCTCTCCGTCTCTTTGCCTTACCTGGTCCCTTTAAAAATTTTCTACTTTCTGTCTCCTCTGTACAAGCAGCCATCTTGTTGGTGGACAGATTTTATATCATCTCAACCGGATTCTTCTGGGGTTTTCTTGGTACTCAGGATTCATTGCTTTTTTGTTCCCCTTCTATCCCTACCCCTCCCGCGCTCTTCCCGCTTGCAGGGGGCAAACGGTGGGCTCCGGGAGCCGCCTCGTGCGGTTCGGGGGGGCGGGGCGCATGCGCAATCGCGTCACTAGACGCCGGCGCATGCGCAGTAGCGTCGGGAGGCCGCGGTGGCCATCTTGAATGAGGGAAAAAAATCACTGTTTTTCCCTCTCCTTGCCAGTACTTTGGCAGAGATGGTCCCTGGCTCCTCCCACCTGGGTTCCTTAAAGGCACACTGTTCTGCAGCCCTCAGCATTGATGTTCGTGACACTCTGCTGTCACCTGGCTGCCATTTATATTTCTTCTGCCCTTGTTGGTAAGTGCTGCAATTTTGTTTTTCCTTTTAGGTAGATATTACTGGTTCTGGGTTTTCTTTTCTTTCTTCCTGAATATCTTGTTCTTTATAAATATTCTTTTTCTTAGCTGATCCTGCCGCTGGACTCGCCATGAGTCATTCACCTCACGGTCAAGATCCGCGCATTTCCTTAAGGTATGTGGTCGAACATAAGTATAAAAAAAAAAAGTGCATGCCTTAAAAAAAAAAAAAAGAGATTGAATGGAGCGAGCAATTCAGGAGGATCATCTCGCAGAAGTAGATCCTGACGCCCCAGGTCCATCCTCTGCCAGCACCCCAGTCCCTCCTTTGGGTCAAGTACCTAGGGACCCTCCTCAAGAGGTTCTCTCCGATGATTCAGCCGAAGATTCCGAACCATCCGGCTTTAACTTTTCCCTCGTCCAGCCCTTCATTCAGGCCGTCAGGTCGGCCATTGAATGGGAAGAGCAAGAAGAACAGCCACAGAAGGGTAAAAAGTATTTCCCTCACCTGAAGAGGAAGCGAGAAGTGTTCCCTTTAATGAGCGAAGTCAGGGAGCTTATCGAAGAGGAATGGAAAAAGACTGAAAAGAAGTTTTCACTAGCCCGCTTTGGCAAGCTGTATCCTCTAGCTGAATCAGAAACTCAAGCCTTGGACTCTATGCCTGTCGTAGACGCATCAGTTGTTCGTCTCGCAAAGAATATTACACTCCCAATGGAGGATTCAGTTCCTTTAAGGATCCATTGGACAGGCGGATAGACCTTGATCTAAAGAGAAGCTACCTAGCCGCAGGCGCTGCTTGCAAGCCCGCCATAGCTCTCACTTCAGTCTCTAATGCCATCCGAGCCTGGACAGAAATCATTGAGTCAGCATTAAGGCAGGATGTACCTAAAGAGGACATCATTAAGGCTCTGGAAGAGTTAAAACTGTCGGCAGACTTTGTGGGAGAGGCGGCAATAGATTCTATTCGCTGCTCTTCCCGTTCCATGCTGCACTCAGTTATGGCTAAGAGAGCTTTGTGGCTGAAACCATGGGCGGCGGATCTAGCTTCAAAACAGAATTGGTGTAAGATCCCATTTGATGGCAAAGCCCTCTTTGGCGAGGAAAATGGATAAGGCCATTTCCAGGGTCACAGGAGGCAAATCTGGCTTGCTCACCCAGGATAGGAGAGCGAGACGATCATCGGCCTACGTTGTCCATCCCACAGGATCCGGCAAAGTCCTTTTGACATAAGGCCGGCCCAAACTCCTCCAGTGGGGGCCAGGCTCAAGCTTTTTGCGCCAGTTTGGGCAAGCAGGTGCCAGGACCCCTGGGTCCTATCAACTATTCGCTTGGTCATTTCTGGACCTTCTTACGCCAACCACCAGCAAACAATTTAAAAATGACAGAGGTCCCTTCCTCTCCTTAGAAGGCACAGGCACTTCTTCAGTTTCTCGCTTTGCTCCAGCTTCAGGGGGCAGCGGTTCCGGTTCCATGTTCCGAGCGATTTACGGGATTCTACTCCACCCTTTTTCTAGTCCCAAAAAGGACTGGAGGATGGAGGCCGGTCATAGACCTAAAGATTCTGAATCAATATATCTCTCTGGAAAGCTTCAAGATGGAATCCCTTCTGACTATAATTCAGGCAGTCCAGCCAGGAGACTGGCTTCTCTCAGTGGATCTAGAGGACGCATATCTTCATGTCCCAATTCTGCCTTCCTTTCAGAGATTTCTGAGATTTGCTGTGGGCCAAGTCCACCTTCAGTTCCAGTGTCTTCCATTCGGTCTAAGCACTGCTCCCAGGGTTTTCACAAAGATATTGATCTCAGCTCTGGTCCCGCTAAGAGAAAAAGGCCTACGGGTGTTCCACTTCCTAGACGATATCCTTCTATTAGCAGACAGCAGGAATCAGCTGATCTCCCACAGGGGAATCCTGCTTCAATCTCTTACGGAACTAGGATGGCTCATAAATTTCAGGAAGAGTCAGCTGGAGCCGACACAACAGATAATCTATCTGGGGGCTCTATTCAACACGCTTCAGAGCACAGTAGCCCTTCCTCCGGAGAAGGTCAGCTTGATCATTCTCAGAGTTTCGGAGGTTATGAAGAAGTCACGTCTGACAGTAACTCAATGTCTCAGCCTGATAGGTACAATGTCAGCATGTATACCTATGATATTTCCAGACAGGATTCCTGTCTCAATGGGAGAGGAGACGCCTGGCACAATTAATCACAATAACTCCTATGATGCGCAGGAGCCTTCATTGGTGGTTAGTGCCGCAGAACCTTTCACGACCCAGATCCTTAGGCCCATCCTCTTGGACCATAGTTACGTGCGATGCCAGTGGTCTCGGTTGGGGCGCCCACTGCAACAATCAACGAGTCCAGGGGAAATGGTCATTCAGGTCATCAGGCCTGGTTTCGAACATTCTGGAACTGAGAGGCGCATTCGTGGCTCTAACTTCCTTGGGCCCGCTTCTCAGGGGTCGCAGAGTCCTCCTTCGCCTAAACAGGGCAGCGGTCTCCTATCTACAGAGACAGGGAGGCACGCGCAGCAGGTCTCTTCTGTCCGAGGTGGAGCCAATCATGTTATGGGCAGAAAGGAATCTTCTGGACCTCAGAGCATCATACCTTCCGGGCAGGCTGAATACAGAAGCAGATCACCTGTCCAGATCCTTCTTGAACAACAACGAGTGGGCTCTCCACCCTCTTGTGTTCCAGCAGATAGCAAACATCTGGGAGTCTCCACAAGTGGATATGTTTGCCTCTCCAGAGAACACGAAACTAACCCGGTTCTACTCCCGTCTTCCCAGTCCTCAAGCGGAGGCAGTGGATGCGCTCACATGCCCTTGGAACTTCAGGGTAGCTTATGCCTTTCCACCTCTACCTCTCATCCCAAAGCTTCTTCTCAGGCTTTTGAGAGAACAGGTGCTGATCCTTGCAGTTCTACCATACTGGCCCAAGAGACCTTGGTTCCCGCTGGCCCTCAGTCTCTGCATGGAACCTCCATTGAGGCTCCCCCTGTTCCCTCAACTTCTATTGCAAGGCAAGATTTCTCATCCGAATCCCCAGGTCTTGGATCTTCGAATTTGGAGATTGAAAGGAGGAGGTTTGAGACCCTAGGTTGCTCTCCAGAAGTCATTACAACACACAGCAAGGAAGCCGTCAACTAACTCTACTTATGGCAAGATCTGGAACAAGTTCTTATCCTTTGCGTCAGGAGCGGACTTCAATCCAGTTTCCCCCTCAAGAGGCAAGGAGGCCTCCAGCAGGACATTGGCATCATGGATCGTCAAACTGATTCAAAAAGTCTACAAGTCCAGGAGTATGGATCCTCCAACACAGGTGAAGGCGCATTCCACAAGGGCAGTGTCAGCTTCTTGGGCAGCAAGAGCTAATGTTTCTCTGGAGACCATCTGCAGGGCCGCCACATGGTCATCACAGCACACATTCTTGCGCCATTACAGGATTGATCCCGGAGCCCTCACTACAGTGGAATTCGGGAGTATCACAGTCCAAGAAGCCTTGTCTAAATAAATTTTGTTTTTTGAAGCATTACCCACCCGCATACAGCTAGTTATTTATCATCTGTATGCTGCCATGGAGGCTCCAGGAAAACGGAAAATTGTATCATACTTACCGTAATTTTCCTTTCCTGGTGCCAATCCATGACAGCATACGCGCCCACCCTCGGTATTCTATTATACAGAGAATATTGGGGGAGGTACTACCTCTTTAATTTATGCTATTCACTGGTCCTAGGGGAGGAGTCGAGGCGGAGCTCTATCATCTGTATGCTGTCATGGATTGGCACCAGGAAAGGAAAATTACGGTAAGTATGATACAATTTTCCGTTTTCTCTGCCAGTAAATACCTTATACAGCCCATTTCCTGTTTCTTGTCTGGTAAAATGCCATGACGTTTGACATCATGCACAGCTCTCTCTCTCCACTCTCCTGAGAATTTGCCAGGAAGGGAGGGGAGATGAGTCATAAGAGGGCCAATGAAAGCTGCAGGGCTGGAGGTGTGTTTGTGTAAATCCAGGAAGTGAACAGGCAGCAGCTTCAGCTTAAAATGGATGCAGCCAGACTTAATGGAGGGAGATTTCTGCAGCATATTTGGCAAGTACAGAATCACAGTATATATAAAATAATATGCCAAGTGGTTGGAGGGGAGCTTCAGAATGGCAAATATGTTTTTATTACAAATTATGTGAGCAGACTGCAGTTCCTCTTTAAGGTCACTCAAGTAAAGAAAGCGTTTTACTGCCAGTATCACTAGGAGGAGAGGAAAATGAATGCAGCCACTGCATCTATAGGCTGTTATACTGCAATATAGTATACAGGCGGTCCCTGGGTTGCAAACAAGATTGGGGTCTGTAGGTTTGTTCTTAAGTTGAATTTGTTTGTAAGTCAGAACAGGTACATTTTCTAAGTGTAGCTTCAGCCAAAAAAACTATTTATTTTTAAGGTTTTTTGGATAGCATAAGAAAGGGTTAACACCCCTGTAATGTTTGTTTTGCTGTCAATGTTTCTGTTCAGAAGATTTCACCTCACTTCCTGTCCCAATGATAATTGGATTTTGGAAATGTTGGGTTGTTGTGGAAACAAACCTTGGTGATAAAGCATCAGTTGAGACACCTTTTTCCCATAATAACTCTTACAGGAGTGAATTTCCCTTCCTAGGGGGAGATTTCCTCTCACTTCCTGTTGTCTCCCTCCGTTTGTAAGTCGGATGTTTGTAAGTAGGGGACCGCCTGTATATCATTTTTGTTCTTGGGTTTAGATACACTTTAATATCTGCTTCAACTGGAACTGAAGGCGCTTTAAAGGCCTCAAAGCTGCTTTATTGTGTTTTCCAGAAATCTTTGCAAAAGCTTGCAGTGCACACTGCTCTTAAACAAGCTAAAGCCTGTGTGTACCGGCCAAGGAATGCTTGCAGTAATATACTGATTTACATAGGTAATCTGAAAAAAGACATCCAGTTCAACTCAAAAAACACATACAAATTGAAAACCTCCATACACACAATCCTATACCTACAGTTGTTCCAGAGGAAGACAACCCCCCCACCCCAATAAAGCATGGTCAAATGTACTTCAATAAGGGAAATAAAATATCCTTCCTGATCCCCCAAGAGGGGAACAGATCTTTCCTGGATCAACTTTTTACCTATAAATATTAGTATCCAGTTGTATTTTGTGCATTTTAGGAAAGAATCCAGACCCTTTTTTAACCGGTACTACACCGCGCGCTGTATATTTACGGCGGCGGTGTGGACGTTGAACGCGAATCGCCGTAAAAAGGCGCCGATTCGCGCAGGCGCAGCTAGGGGGCGATTGCGCGCCGGCGCGCTTTCCTGCCCGACACACTCCGGAGGAGTGTGCCCGTGGCTCGGGCGGACCCGATGTCCGCCGGCGAGCCGCGATGAGCTGCTACAGCCAAAGAGCAGGGAACCACCAATGTAAACACGGCGGTTCCCGGCTCTTTCAATGGGGACATAGAAGATCTACTGATCCCTGTCACTGGGATCAGTTAGATCTCCTATGTCCATGTTAGCCCAGCCCACCCACAGTTAGAACACGCCCAGGGAACACTGTTAACCCCTAGATCTCCCCCTGCAGGTTAACCCCTTCACTGCCAATGACATTTATACAGTAATCAGTGGACATTTAAATTTCTGATCGCTGTATAAATGTCCTTGGTCCCAAAAAAGTGTCAAAAATGTCCGACATGTCCGCCCCAATATCGCAGTACCGCTAAAAATCGCAGATCGCCGCCATTACTAGTAAAAAATAATAAAAACCCCAGAAATGAATTCTCATCATCCGTAAACGCGGCCACTTTTACACAAACCAATCAATAAACGCAGATTACGATTTTTTTTTACCAAAAATATGAGAATATAAATTGGCCAAAACTGATGAAAAAAAAAATTTTTTTATATTATTTTTTTTTTTTTTTATTTGAATTTTAGTAAGAAATATTGTTTTTTTTGCAAAATTGTCGCTTTTTCTTTGTTTATAGCGGTGATCAGAAATGACGCAGCGGTGATCAAATACCACCAAAATAAAGCTCTATTTGTGGGAAAAAAAGGACGCAAACTTTGTTTGGGTACAACGTCGCACGACCGCGCAATTGTCAGTTAAACGACGCAGTGCCGAATCTCAAAAAGTGCTCTGGTCCTAACCTGGGAAATTCTTCTGGGGCTGAAGTGGTTAAAACAATCTACTGACTTGGGCAGGGCAGGGCATTTTTCAGGCGCTGCGGTGCTAAAAATAGTGCCTGAAACCCCTCCCCCCATCCACCCTAGTGTGAAAGTCTGAGTGCTTTCACACTGGGTAGTATGCTTGCAGGACGTTACAAAAAGTCCTGCAAGCAACATCTTTGGGATGGTGCACTGAGCGGTGTTTACACGGCTTCTCCACCGCCACTGCCATTGAAATCAATAGCAAGCGCTTCCGAAGCGGCTGCACACTGCCTCGGAAGCGCAGCGCGCCGGCGCTTTTAACCCCTTGTGGGGGGTTAAAATTGCCGCGATCCCGCCTGCATAGCGGAGCCATAGCACCGCCATAACAGCGGTAAATCGCCGCTGAAACTAGTGCCACCTTGTCCTCTGTGATGACCTTAAAGTGATTAACTTTACATCAAGTTCATTATATGGACCACTTATGTATTTATACATGTTGGTCATATCCCCCTTAATCTCCTCTTCTCCAGAGAGAATAAATTCAATTCCTCTAATCTATCCTCATAGCTGAGCTCTTCCATGCCTCTTATCAGTTTAGTTGCCCTTCTTTGCACTTTCTTTAGCTCCCCGATATCCTTTTTTGTGAACCGGTGCCCAAAACTGAACTGCATATTCCAGATGAGTTCTTACTAATGATTTGTACAGGGGCAAAATGATGTCTCTTCCTGGAGTCCATACCTCTCTTAACTACTTCCGCATCGCCCTACAGCATATTCACTGCTACAGTGACCCTCCTGTGCAGAGTTGCATATAAATATATACATGATCCAGCACTACAGGGGGGCGCGCACATATCTGCGATGATGCCGCAGATCATCGATAAAACACACAGAAAGGTGATCAATACAAGACAGATCTCTGCTCTGACGGCGGAAGGAATGGATTTTGTGTCCATGCAAAGCAGGGAATAAACTCCACCTCTTCTCTTAGTAAAAGTAGCACATACAGTGCACAAAGACACTGGCTAGACACACAGTTAACCCTTTGATTGCCCTAGATGTTTAACCCCTTCCCAGTCAGTGTCATTAGTACATTAGTTGGTGTCCGATTGTCTGCAGCAATATCACAGTCCAGCTATAAGTTGCTGATTGTCGCCATTACTAGTATAAATACATACGATAGTTTGTAGACGCTATAGCGTTCACATAAACCAAGCAATATATGCTTATTGGGATTTATTTACCAAAAACGCGTAGCAGAATACATATTGACCTAAATTTATGAAGAATTTTGATTTTTTTTTTTTTTTTGATTTTTTTAACCACTTTAAGACCGAGCCTCTTTTTGGAGTTCGGTGGTTTTCAGTTAAAAACAGGTTTTTTTGCTATAAAATTACTTAGAACCCCCAAACATTATATTTTTTTTTTCTAAGACCCTAGAGAATAAAATGGCGGCCATTGCAAAACTTTATGTCACACCGTATTTGCGCAGCGGTCTTACAAGCGCGATTTCTTTTTTGAAAAAATTCAGTTTTTTTAGTTAAAAAATAAGACAACAGTAAAGTTAGGTAAATTTTTTTCCACATTGTGAAAGATAATGTTACGCCGAGTAAAATGATACCCAACATGTTATGCTTCAAAATTGCGTCCGCTCGCGGAATGGCGACAAACTTTGCACCATAAAAATCTCCATTGGCGACGTTTAAAAAATTCTACAGGTTAGCATTTTTGCGTTACAGAGGAGGTCTAGGGCTAGAATTATTGCTCTCATTCTAACGATCGCGGCGATACCTCACATGTGTGGTTTGCACACCGTTTTCATATGTGGGCGGGACTTACGTATGCGTTCGCTTCTGCGCGCGAGCTCGCAAGGACGGTGCGCTTTAAATTTTTTTTTTTTTTTTAAATTATTTATTTTACATTTTAATTTTTATTTTTACAACTTTCTTTTTAAAAAAAAAAAATTTTGATCACTTTTTTTCCTTTTACAAGAAATGTAAACATTCCTTGTAATAGAAAAAAGCATGCCAGGACCTCCAAAATATGAGATCCGGGGTCAAAAAGACCTCAGATCTCATTTTTAGACTTAAATGCATAAAAAAAAGAAAAAAAAAAAAATTTGAAAAAAATGGCAGGGGGGAAAAAAAAATGTCCCCTTTAAGAGCATTGGGCGGAAGCGACTTGTGACGTAGCTTCCGCCCAGCCTTGTTATGGAGCCGGGTGAGCGGCTTCAGCCGCTCACTCGGCACACGGACACTGGAGGGAACGGACCCGATCATCTCCGCTGCTGCCGGCGGGTCCGGTAAGCGGCGGAGATGACCGGAAAGCGGCGGGAGGGGGGGCACCTCTCCCGCCGCTGATAAAAGTGATTTTGCGGCGAATCCGCCGCTAAGACCACTTTTATCTTGCAGGGAATCGCCTGCAGAAAAAATAGATACCGGGGTTATGGTAGCTATCTGCTACCATAACAACGGTATTCCACTTCAAAGTACCGCCGTCAAACGACGTACAGCGGTCCGGAAGTGGTTAAGATGTATTGGATATTTCTTTTTATAGCAAAGTAAAAAAAATTTTTTTTAAATTGTCCTGTCTTTTTTTGTTTATAGCGCAAAAAATAAAAAAACGCAGTGGTATTCAAACACCACCAAAAGAAATTACATAATTTTTTAGTACAGCGTTGCATGACCGCACAACTGTCAGTTAAACTGACGCAGTGCCATATAGCAAAAAATGGGCAGGTCATGAAGGGGGGTAAATCTTCCAGAGGTCAAGTGGTTAACACAAAGGATTTTGCTGGCTTTGGAAAGCTGCTTGGCATTGCATGCTATTATTAACCACTTCATCCCCGGAAGGTTTTGCAGCTTTAGGACCAGAGCACTTTTTGCGATTCGGCACTGCGTCGCTTTAACGGACAATTGCGCGGTCGTGCGACGTTGCACCCAAACAAAATTTGCGTCCTTTTTTTCCCACAAATAGAGCTTTCTTTTGGTGGTATTTGATCGCCTCTGCGTCATTTCTGATCGCCGCTATAAACAAAAGAAGAGCGACCATTTTGCAAAAAAACCCAAATTTCTTACTTTTTGCTAAAATTCAAATCCAAAAAAAAAATATAAAAAAACATTTTTTTTCACCGTTTTTGGCCGATTTATATTCTTCCTCATATTTGCGATAAAAAAAATCGCAATCGGCGTTTATTGATTGGTTTGCGCAAAAGTGGCCGCGTTTACGGATGATGAGAATTCATTTCTGGGGTTTTTATTTTTTTTTTTATTTTTTACTAGTAATGGCGGTGATCTGCGATTTTTAGCGGTACTGCGATATTGCAGCGGACATGTCGGACATTTTTGACACTTTTTTGGGACCAATGACATTTATTCAGCGATCAGAAATTTAAATGTCCACTGATTACTGTATAAATGTCATTGGCAGTGAAGGGGTTAACCTGGGGGGGGGGGGGCTAGGGGTTAACTGTGTTCCCTGGGTGTGTTCTTACTGTGGGGGGGTTGGGCTAACATGGGCATGAGAGATCTAACTGATCCCAGTGACAGGGATCAGTAGATCTCTCATGCCCCACTGACAGGGCGGGAAACCGCCGCGTTTACATCGGCGGTTCCCCTTCTTTTCCCTGTAGCCGCTCATCGCGGCTCGCCGGCGGACATAGGGTCCGCCCGAGCCGCGGGCACACTCCTCAGGAGTGCGGCGGGTGCGCGCGCCGCCGGCGCCGCGCGCCCTCTGGTGGCCAAAATGCAAATCGCCGTATATTTACGGCGATTCGCGCCCAGCTCCCCGACTGCCGCCGTGAAAAGACGGCGCGCGGTTGGGAAGCAGTTAAGCTTATGATCTACCAGAACACCCAGATTCTTCTCCACCTTTGATTCCCCCATTTGTAATCCCCCTATTATGTATGATGCATGCATATTCTTAGCCCCAAGTGCATAACTTTATATTTATCCACATTAAAGTGTATGTAAACCTGATTTCATGAAATTTGAGCTGGGCAAATAGATCTGCAGAGTTTTCTTATTTCTCTTCAAAGCCCTGTGTCTGGTAGCTTTGTCCTGCTCCATTCCTCTGTTATCAGCCTGGTTAACTTTTGACAAGCTCTCCGAGACCCGTAGATTGAAGTGTGTGTCGGAGGAGGTTGCTATAAATAGATTAGCAGACTGCTAAACTATACACAGGCAAACTCTGCATGTGTGGGGAGAGGGGGTGTGCCTTTCCTCCAATCAGCTGTTTCCCAGTGTCTTGCAAT
>BLSH010386775.1:1180191-1243714 GCA_018402905.1 Glandirana rugosa | reverse complement strand
CGACACATTTTCAGAGTGTGTACACCATAGCAGTATGAGTCCTCCTCAACGTCTTACATAAAACCCCACATTAAACACCATACGTATACGGTACACTCTCTTTATTTGACAATTATACTGTTAAATCAGAAAAAAAAACAAAAGTAAAACGTTTCTTAACACCCCTTTTTTAAACGGTACGGAGAATGTTATATGGAACCTTACAGATAAAAGGTTTTTCCCTATTAAACCCCCCATAAACATGAAAGGACCGAACATTCCGACCCAAGTGTGATAGGCTGTTTTTTTGCCGGGCTGAAACTAGGATGAAACGACATGCTAAACGCCAGGATGTATTCACAGACAAACGGTCCGACTTTGACCCTATGTAGGACCGCAAATCGTACAGCAAAGTAGGATCAAAGTCGGGCCGTTTTTTTGTCGGATAGTGTGAACCCAGCCTTACAAGCCAGGAAAGTACAAATACCCCCCAAATTATCCCTTTTTGGAAAATAGACATTCCAAGGTATATTGTAAGAGGCATGGCAAATTTTTTCCCCACAATTCTTTGCAAAATGAAAACAAAAAAAAAGACTAAATTGTCATATTAACAGTTTATTTCTCTCACATGGCATATGCATACCACAAATTACACCCCAAAATACATTCTGCAACTCCTCCTGAGTATGACGATACCACATGTGTGAGACTTTTACACAGCCTAGCCACAAAGAGAGGCCCAACATGCAGGGAGCACCGTCAGGCATTCTAGGAGCATAAGTTACACACATAATTTCCTGACAACTTATCACACTTTTGAAGGCCCTGGAGCACCAGGACAATGGAATCGCCCACAAAATGACCCCATTTTGGAAACAAAATACCCAAACATATATTCTAGGAGACATAATGAGTCTTTTGAACATGTCATTTTTTTTTTTTTTCACGTTTTTGGAAAATGGGGAAAGAAAATGAAAACACATTTTTCACACATTTTACAGCACTGACGGGCGCTCATGAGGATCCACTGATAGGGTGGCACTGTTGAGCACTTAGTGATGGGCACTGTATTGGCACTATGGGGTGGGGTACTTTAGTGGCACTGTACAGCACTACTGGGGCACTGATGTGGCACTCCTAGGCACTGATGGGGCACAGATGTGGCACTGCTGGGCTCTGGTGGGGCACTCCTTGGCACTGATGGGGCACTCTTTGGCACTGCTGGGCTCTGATGTGGCTCTCCTGGGCACTACACTATGCACTGGAGCAGCCTCATGCTGCAGCTCCTCCCTCCTCTCCTCACACGATTGGTGTGAGAAGGGGAGAGAACCAGACATGACGCCAATTTGTTGACAGTGATTGCTCTGCCCAATTGGACAGAGCGATCACGTGGCAAACCGCCTCTGAGATTGGCTTTTTCCCTCCCCAATCCATGACATGCCGGGTCCAGAGAACCCGGCGGTCACGGACATGCGGGAAACGCGATTCTGGGAGGACGTCATTGTACGCCCTCCCAGAAATTGGCCGGCCACGCTGTAGCCTTCATTCGACTATGGCCCTGCAAGTGGTTAGAACATATGGCGTCATGTTTCCACTTCGTATGTCTGTTTTATTGTTCCAGTATACAATAATGACAATTTCATTCTAAGTCTGATTGTATACAGATTTTGTGACAGGATGAGAAAATTAAATAGAACATTAGTCAACAGTGTGTTTTAGTGCAATTGTTTGTGGCATTAAGGTGGAATAAGTGTTCCTTTTGTACACTGGTTGAAATGAGAAAAATATGTAAATTCTCATTATTTCAATTCTTTGTTGTGTTGCCTGGCAGGTCACTATAAGGCCGAAGATAGTGGCTCTAGCAGTCTGAAGGATGTCAAGGAGGAATACATGCAGATGACTTTTTGTCAAGAGCAAGGGTATGATACCATGCATTCTTAGTGGAACTTAAGTCTTCTTGGTTACAAGTTTCCTTAAGCTGGGTATAACCAGAAACTTTTTTTTCATTCAACCAGCGAATGTGGGAGCCTCCCCTGTTGTGCTATTGTATTCTCACAGTGGGGACTTCCTCTCTGCAATACACAGAACAGCCATTGACTGATGGAGGAGAGGAGGGGAAAAGGAGGAGTGGGAAAAGAGGCAGAAAGTAGTGAATTCCCAATCGGCGATATGTTATCTGTGGATCCCAGATCTTGCAGAATTTGGCTTGGTTATTAGTAAGAATGCTGGTCAATTGTTGGTTTATGAAGAATTTGTCTAGTCTGGTTTCAACCTTGAAAAAACAAGTAAATTGTTTCTTCCAAGCTCTAGCGATTGTCAATTTGGAGGCAAAAAGGACAAAATGTGTTATTTTAAATTGTTGCTTGGTAATACCTGGTGGTTTAAAATGTAGAAGGGCAGGCCAGGGGTGTCTAGGGAGGCAAATCCAAAATAACCTATTTGGAAGTGCAAACTTTTTAGTTCAAAAACAACTAAGAATTGGGCACATCCACCAAGTATGGAGAACATCACCTGCCACTTGGCAACCTCTAAAACAGAATCCCAAGTGTCCAGGAAACCTGTGGGTGAGTCTAGAAGGCACCAAGTACAATCTAGGTAAAACCTTATGTGCCGATTTAAGAGTAGTAACATTAATAGCACAATTTGCTGTGGTGAACTGTGTATCATACCAGTCTTTTTCCAGTTTATTGGCTTTTAAATCTCCTTCCCATTTGGTAACATAGGAGTGCATATTAGGAGAAGGCTGTTGGTTGAGTTGAGAACAGACTGTAGAAATCTTTTTAAACTGTAGGGGGATATGGTGGCATATATGATAATAAATAGTCAAAGAGGAGAGGTATGTGTCACGGATAAGTGAAGTAAGCCAGAATCGAAGTTTGGTATAGCAAAATCGTTTTGGAGGACAGGGCCCTTAGACTGTTCCCTAAGGGTTGGCCATAATATGACTGAGGACTTCTCCAACAGCAAGAAGGCTGAGGTGAATTTGTGTGTAGTCCACCAAGCAAAGGTGGAAGGGGGAAGCAGATGAGCAAATTATTGGAGTATTTCATACTATCCTATACTTTCAAAGTCCGTTTCATCACAGAGCTAACAGTCAGAGGCCATAAGTTAGGAGGAGTCCAGGGCAGAGATTTCACGGGTATAGGAGCACAAGATATGGCTTCCAGCTCCACCCAAGAGGGGCTTCATTGGTGACATATATGGCAATAAATGGGGTCATCTGGGCAACCTGGTAATATTTCAGGAAATTTGGAACACCAAAACCACCATAGCGCCTCTGACTTAAACATAGTTCTACACGAGATAAGTGGTTTATTGTTGTGCCAAATTAAAGACACAATGTGGTTTTGAAATGATCTAATGGGAAAGGAAGGAGCTGGGATGGGGAGTGTACAAGAGAGGTATAAGAACTTAGGCGGAATGGTCATTTTAATTGAATTAATTTTTGCCACCCATGAGAGAGAATGAGGAAGCCAGGACATAATTTGAGATTTTAGAGAACGGAAAATGTAGAAAAAAATTTAGCTGAATAAAATTCAGAATAATGAGGACTCATTTGGATACCCAGATATCCTATCTGTTTAGTGGCCCGATGAAATTTAAAGCATTATTTAAGCAAATTGAGTGTGGAATTGGGTAGGGAAATGTTGAGGGCCAGAGAAATTTGGGTGAAGGAACGTAGAGTAAACAGTAAGTTGGGCAAAGAATTGGGAGGTTGGGTCATAGTTGACAAGAAATTGTTGTCCATACGGCTGGATTTGTAGTGTATAAGCCATGGATATTAGGGTGTATTCTAATAAGGTGTGTCAGGGATCCAGTGCAAGGACAAATAATATGGGGGATAGGGGGCATCCCTGATGAGTTCCTCTCTTAATGGAAAATGGGGTCAAGAGATACCTTGCAGATGAAGAAGGTGTATTAATCTGATTATTTTACATGTATTATAAGGCTTTTCTATTAGGAATATAGCCTGCCTGAAAATAGCTCAGCCTAGCAGCCAATACTTTGGCTTACAATTTAATATCTTTATTTAGTAAGGAAATGGGGCAAAAATGATGGGGGTCTGAATGATCCTTTCTGACCTTCCCTTTCTTAGCCAGAGGTCAGTGATTTCTATGTGCTCGGGCCACATTTAGCAGCATCAGTATGCACGGTTTAATTTGACAATAACTTTATGACTAATTTGCATTTCTAAATCATTTTTATATTTTAGGATATATAAGACTTTGATAGGTCAATCACTCTTGTCTAAATTGGCCTTGGTATTTGTGTGCACATTTAAAAATCCCAAATGCAGCCTCCTTGGCAGACCCTGATAACACTCTGTCATTTTAAACATGGAGACACAGAAAAATAAAGTTCCAAGGCTTGAAGTGTACCGAAGAGCACAACGCTGTCATTGTTGTAGGATGGAAAAGGCTTTTATTGGTGCACTGTTTTATTAAAAACTTTGTTCTGTATTTTTTATTATATCAAAAATATACAAAAAAGTTTCCTTTTTAATTTAAGTCATTTTTAATACTGTAATTGTATATTAATCTTGTAGTATTAAACATATGAACCTCTACTACGGTCTGCAGTGCCATCTGCAAGATGATGGCTTAGTTTGATCATGTGCAGGTTGGAAGGCTTCACTGACATTTTGTCATAGCTTTCATAGTGATTGTTTGAAGGCAAACCAATCTGATTGCCTTAGATATGTCAGTAATAGCCAGGATCCAGTGTGCAAAGTGTTGACTCAGAAAGGGAATAAAAAACTATGTACAATAGGAGCTCCAGTATACTAAGCCTATCAGTCCTGTCTGTAACACACACTGTTTAACTGTTAGGGGCTCTCTTGCCAACTCTGCGGGGACATCTGAAAGTGAGACGATGCTTTGGCACCTTCAGTCAGATTTTGAAGTGGAGCTGGGAGAAGCAGTGGAAGAATTGCTGACTGACAAACCACAGACCCCAGAACCCCTGACCTCTCCAGATCTTATTGAATTTGAAAGGTGAAATCTCTTCCTTTTTTTTTTTTTTTTAGCAGCTCAGGGATATTTTTATTGTTACAGTTGTTATAGATAAAAATGTAATTATAATTACCTGTGTATTTTTTAAATGCTTTTTCCCTAATCGTCTTTCAGGACAGCACCCTGAGAGATCATGGCTCCTCCTCCTTCCCAGGAAACACCTTCCACCATAACTTTCAAAAGAAGGTTCACCAGGTGGGAGCCAGGTTCTCTTGGGTGATGTCCCGAGAGACATAGGTTCCTATCTCCACCATTTCTACCTCATGGAGATCGGTCCTCCCAGGCCACCTAAGAGGTGTGCGGGCTCCTCTTCTCCCTTCAGTGCTCAGATTAGCCAGTACCGAGGTGGGGGCCGCTCCTGGAGTCGGCGGTCAGAGGGGGGAGTCCCGGCCGAGGTCGCTGCCTGTGCGCCGGGATCCTGCTGAAGAACCCCGCCGCCATCTTGGTGGTGGCTCAGGCAAGCTCCGGAACTGGAAGTGAGGCATCCGGAAAGGGGGCGGTCCCCACGAGTCAGGCGTGTGCCGTCACTTCCAGATGCATGGGGAAGGGGCAGGACCGGGGCTGGTGCCTATTTACGGTTCCCGTCGTGCGCAGATGCGTCGGTGCGATTCCGGAACCGGAGCAAGTAGCCACACATGGAGAGCAGTTCAGACGCGATGGAGGCAGGTACAAATGCACTGGAAGCACCAGCAAAGCCCAGGTAAGAAGCAGGTGCTCGGATACCATAGGGCTATATCTCCTCTTCTTTCCCCCCCTGGTGGCTGGGGCCTGTCTGAGCACTGGGAGTCTGCTGGATTAACTTCCTTGTGCACCTGGGTGTCTTGCAGGAGAATGTCTTTGTGCTATATCTCTTTTGTGTCTTGCAGTCCAAGAGCTCTGAGCCAAAGAAAAGATGCCCTTCTTGTAGAGCCAAGTTAACTGAAGGCTGGAAGAAAGCTCTATGCCAGGACTGCATTGATGCACTAGTTAAGAGGAAGCTACCAGCTGCATGTGGGGATCTGATTGCCTCAGTTAAGAAAGAACTAGATGCAACTATCCAGTCTTTTCGCTCATCTTTGCAAAACCCCCATCCTAGTCAGACATCTGCCTCAGACTCTCTGCAAGATCCACTATTGGCTCCTCTGGGTAATACAGGATTGATTCCTGCTACACAAGAGGACCTTTTCCCTCTTCAGTCTAGTGAGGACTCAGAAGAAGGGGGGGATATCCCCTCCAGGTATACATTTTCTTTGGATCAGGTGGATGGGTTGTTAAAGACAATTTATGTTACGCTTAAATTCGAGGAAGAAAAGAAAGGGCTGTCATTACACGATTGCATGTATGCAGGGCTCACCGAGCGTAAGGGGCGAACCTTTCCAGTGCACCCAGTGATTTCTGAGACCGTCAGAAATGAATGGTTGGAGCCTGAAGGAAAACCTTTTCTTCCCAAAGCTCACAAGAGACGCTTCCCATTTGAAAACGATCCAGCGGAAGTGTGGAACAAAGTGCCAAAACTCGATGCAGCATTTTCGCAGGTGTCCAGATTAACGGATTTGGTCTTTGAGGATATGGGGATCCTAAAGGATCCCATGGATAAAAAAGGATGGATCTCTTACTCAAAAAGGCTTAGCAGGCCATTATGGGGAATCCTAAGCCAGCTATGGCAACAGCCTGTTCTGGCAAGAAACCTGGAGTACTGGCTTAGCCAGCTTAAAGCACACATTTTGGCGGATTCATCCAAACAAGAGATCCTTGAATCCTTTGGCACCCTCTCTAACGTAATTACTTCTATTGCAGATGCCTCGGCGGAGGCTATTAGATTAACAGCAAGGTCAACTGCGTTGTCTAATTCAGACAGAAGGGCCCTCTGGCTAAAAACTTGGCCAGGGGACACGGCTTTCAAAAGCAGGCTCTGTGGAGTTCCTTTTACAGGAGACCTGTTGTTTGGTCCAGAGTTGGACTCTATCTTAGACAGAACAGCAGACAAAAAGAAGTTCTTCCCGGTTAGAAAGAAGAAGCAGCCTCCTAAGTGCTTTTTTCGATCTCAAAAGCCTCAGGAGCGGGAAGCCACACCCCAAGTGAAGAAAAGGAATTGGGGTTTGCAGAAAGCAAAAGCTAAAGGAGGGATCCTATTCAATCCTGCGCAAGCCAGTAAGTCTCAATGACTCGCCAATTCCCGTGGGAGGAAGACTGCAGGAGTTCCTTCCACAATGGGAAAAGATGACATCCAGTCAGTTCATCTTAAAAGTAGTATCTCAGGGGTACGGGATAGAGCACCCCCCCAGAAAGATTTCTCATCACAAATCTCTCAAGAGATCATACCAAAGCCCTAGCTTTGAAGACCCTTTTAAAGGATCTGATGAAACAGAGGGTAGTGGTTCAAGTAGCACCAGAGGAATGTCAGCAGGGTTACTACTTGCACGTCTTTCTGGTGAGGAAGCCGACAGGGAGCTTTCGGCTAATCCTCAGTTTAAAACTGTTAAACAAGTCGGTCCTATACAGACGATTTCGGATGGACTTGATTTTTACCATAAGTAATCTATTAATGCAAAATTGTTATATGGCTTCAATAGATTTTAGGGACGCATATCTGCATATACCTATCAACAGTCGGTTACAGAGATTTCTCAGGCTGGCGGTGAATTTTGGGGGACAGATTCTCCACTTACAATTTCGGCCTATCCTCAGCCCCAAGGATATTTACAAAGGTGATGGCGGAAGCTCTTGCTCCATTAAGATTACAGGGAATAGAAGTGGTACCTTACTTAGACGACCTACTCTTGTTTGCAGCCTCAAGAGAAAGGCTGCAGAAGAATCTGGTCAGGACTCGCAATCACATGGAATCGTTGGGTTGGATTTCAAATCTTCAAAAATCAAACCTAACGCCAGCACAAGAAGTACAATTTCTGGGATACAGAATTTGTTCTGTACAGCGACAGATCTTGCCAGAAGACAAGATGGACAAGGTCCAAGTTCTAGTCACTATGTTGCAAACAAATCAAATGATTTATATCAGAGCTGTCATGTCTGCTCTAGGGGTCCTGACTTTGGCAATACCCACCATACGGTGGGCAAGGCTGCATTTCAGACCTCTCCAGACCTTTCTGTTGCAGGTTTGGGATCACAGACAGGACTCTGGAAAGGAAGGTTATGATCCCCACCAGGGTGAAGAGTAAGACACTGTGGTGGTGGAAAAAGCAATCGGTGTTATCACAGGGCCTTCTGTGGTCATTTCCGGTAGAGAGGAGAATTACAACAGATGCTAGTGCCCAGGGCTGGGGGGCCCATTGGGAAGAGAATCTAGCCCAGGGACAGTGGACTCAAGAGGAGGACTTGAGATCCTCCAACTGGAGGGAACTGAGAGCTGTCCTGATGGCTCTGAGCTCCTTTGCACAAGACATCCAAGGCTGCCATGTTCAGGTCCTATCGGACAATGCCACAGCAGTGGCATACATAAACAACAGGCAAGGGGGGACAAGAAGCAGAACCTTGCAAAGCTTAACCAAAGATGTGCTAGAATGGGCCGAAAGGCATTTAATGTCCTTATCTGCAGTCCACCTAAAAGCGACATTGAACGAGGTAGCAGATTTTCTTTCCAGACAAACAGTTTGCGAAGCAGACTGGGAGTTGAATCAAGAAGTTTTCACCTTGATAACAGAGAAATGGGGGAACCCCCAGGTAGATCTGTTTGCGTCCAGGGAGAACACAAAGCTGCCTCAATTCTACTCTCTTCACCGACAAGACGGAGCGATAGCAGTGGATGCTTTGGCACATCCATGGAAGTTTCAGTTGGGCTACGCCTTCATTTCAGATGATTCCAAGAGTACTAAGAAAGATGCTAGAGCAGAAGGCCACGGTGATCCTAATCACACCCTTCTAGCCAAAGAGGGCCTGGTTTTCCACAATACTGCACTTAGCAGTAAAACCAGGGTGGCATCTTCCGCTCAGGAGGGATCTGCTGCAGCAGGGCCCAGTAAATTTTCCAAATGTAGCCAAGTTATCACTAACCCCGTGGTATCTGAAGAGCAGTTATTGAGAAGGAAAGCTTTCTCAAGGGCTTTAGTAACCACTTTGCTATCCAGCAGGAAAGAGGTTACAAGAGCTATTTATGCCAAAGCCTGGAAGGTGTTTCGCTCATGGTGTCATTCTGAAAGTAGACCTTTGGAAGACTTATCTTCCATTTTGGAGTTTTTGCGGGCTGGCGCCGACAAGGGGCTGGCAATTAGTACCCTAAAGGTTGCAGCCCTGGGAGTCTTTTTGGAAAAATCGGTTGCCTCAGAGCCACTAGTGATCAGATTTTTTTAAGGCTCTGACCCGAGCCAGGCAAGTTATGATAGCAAATTTTCCAAAAATGGGGTCTTTCAGTGGTTCTTCAAGCATTGAAGAAAGAGCCATTTAAACCATTAGAGAATATATCTCTAAAGGATTTGACGTTGAAGACCATATTTTTGGTAGCCATTACTTTGGCTCGAAGAGTGCGTGAGCTCCATGCTCTCTCAGTAAGAGAGCCCTTCTTGTCCATATTTCCAGATAGGATAGTTCAGTACGGACCCGAAGTTTCTACCCAAGGTGGCATCAGTTAAAAATCATTCACAGAACATCATTTTGCCAACCTTCTGCTCTAATCCTGCAGGGGAGAAAGAAGAGAGGTTTCATAATTTGGATGTGAGAAGGACTCTTCTGAGTTACCTAGAGAGAACCAGAAGTTTCAGGCGGTCTGATTCACTCTTTATTCTCTTTGCCGGTGCTCGAAAGGGCCACCAGGCTTCTAAAGGATCATTAGCCAGATGGCTCAGATTAACAATTCTGGAGGCCTATTCTCAGATGAATTTATGCCCCCCAGATGGGATCAGAGCACATTCTAATAGAGCTCTAGCGACCACATGGGCAGAAAAGGCTAGTGCTTCTCCGGAGCAAATTTGCAAAGCGGCCATGTGGTCAAGTTTTTTGACGTTTGCCTGTCATTATAGAATGGACCTTCTGACAGCAGGCAATCAGGCCTTTGGCAGAAAGGTCCTGCAAGCTGTGGTCCCGCCTTAAAAGGGGTAAGTCTCGGTTATCCTCTCAGGGTGGTGTCCTGAAAGACGATTAGGGAAAATTCAAGTTAGACTTACCGTTAACTTGTTTTCCAGCAGTCTTTCAGGACAGCAGCAACCCGCCCTTTGTTTATATTTATGCATATGTATTACTGTGACTAACGCTGTTGTGTTATGTGTTCCAGTATGGCCAGAGGTACTCTACTATGACTGACAGGTGGTGGAGGGAGCTTCTTTTTGAAAGTTATGGTGGAAGGTGTTTCCTGGGAAGGAGGAGGAGCCACGATCTCTCAGGGTGCTGTCCTGAAAGACTCCTGGAAAACAAGTTACCGGTAAGTCTAACTTGAATTTTTTTATTTACTGAATTTGAGTAAATTAAACTACATAACTGTAAAACCCACTGAAGCAACCGGTATTAAAAAATGGTTTTAAAAATGTCTCCTGATTCTATGCACTGATATTAGGGAAAAGCATTAGTTATATAGTCAGGGAGCTTGTACAGTATACAGGCAAAACCGTCCCCTTAGCAGCTCTGCCTGACCTGTCTCTTGACTTCACTTCCCCAAGATCATCATCTGTTTTTAACAGCATCACCTGGTGAACCCGACAGTAACTTTTATGACGAATTTGGATTCCTAAATCATTTTTATATTTTTTAAGATATGGAAGGCTTTGGTAGGTTAGTTAGTTCTGCCTAAATTTTTTCTAGTATTTTGTGTGCAGATCTACAGCTGTGTTGCTGAGTCAATGCTGGAAGGGGAAGCAGGGTGGTCTGACCTGTTAAGTCACTACTGGGAAGGGTGAGCAGTGGTGGTTGACCTGCTGAGTCACTGCTTGGAGAGGGGAGCAGGGTAAGCTGAGCTGCTGGGAGAGAGGAGTTGAGGGAGCTGAGCTGCGGAGTCACTGTTAACAGGGTGAGTTGAGTGGCTGATTCACTGCTGGACGAAGGGAGCAGAGGAAACTGAGTTGTTAAGTCAATGCTTGGACAGGAAGCTACACTGCTGGGAGGGGAGGGGGGGTGCAGATCCAAAGGGAGCTGTTCTGCTGAGTCAGACCTGCTAAGCCACTGCTGGGAAGAGGGAGCTCCTAAGAGAGCACCCTTAATGACTTTCGTGCTTCTACTGTGAAATTTGAGGATGAATTGCTCCACAGTGCCAGCAGCTAAAGGGGTCAGTGAAGGCTTTTCCTAAAAATCAATTACCACTTGGTTAATCACTCGCATGTCCATAGCCTGGCCACAAATTCACTTTTGAGTTTCATGCTCTTGTGAGCCAATTACAAGGGCGTGAGGATTCTGGAAAAGAGTTAGGATCAGGTTAAATACTATGTTGACCATACATGGGGTAGATTTTTTGCAACCAGCTTCATAAACCCAAAACACATCCAAGTTTACTTACCTCCAGATTATACAACAGGGATGGCTGTAAGTTTGACTTGATCCATATGATTTTTTTTGCAATGGAAAGCTGATAAAAGTAATTAAAATCCCTATAGAAAATTGTTGTGTGTCAGCCAGCATTAAGGGATATTTTTTTTTTGTTCTGTTGATTATCTGATTAATATAATTCTGCTTCCATCACAGGTACCTGCATTTTTATAAGCAGATGATGGATATGCTGTCAGAGAGCCATATGGTTTCCCCAGAACAGATTGCACAACCTGTGGTGTCCAAAGTCATTGCTAACCTGTGGCAAGACCTTAAGCGGGAGGGGGATTCCAGAATCTACCAGTATAGTATCCCCCAGGCTCAAAGTACTCCTTGCTTCTTCACGTTTCTGCCTGAGTTAGGGTGCGCTGACGGGGGTGCAAAAGAAAACTCGACAGGGAGCCAGGAGGCCACAAGCTCCTTCCTTTCCTCCACCCCAGAAGAAGTGAGAAACTTATATTGTCTGTATAATTTTGCAGTGATGTGTAATTATCTGTCAGTTGTAGTGACATCATTTTGTAAGGGGTTAAAGGGGATTACATGTATTTTATATGGGTAAAACCCTAACTGAATGATGAATGTCAATTTATAATGTGCATTTTAATGAATTTACTTGTATTTTCTTTTAATCAAAACGGTATTAAACCCAAATGCAAACATTTTATTATATTGCACCTTACCAATTTTTAGATGTGATGACTGCATTGGTTCTCTTTTTTAGGCTTTCTTTATTTTGTTTTCATATGGTGATCCTGCCAGTAAGCTTGTGGTTTTTCAACAAAACAAGCTCTCCTGCAAATGTATCAGTAAAGTGTTGAGACAAACCATTTCTCACCAACAAGGGTGCTTACATTGATTAGCTTTTATTTATTCATGTAAAATAAATAAATAGAGGAAGGCTGTTACTGGTCAAAGCCACAGGTGAAAATCCCACCTGTTCAATGAGATCAGGAAGACCCTGCTGTCCAGCAGCACCTTTAAGACTTTCCAAGAGCCCTGAGTTTTCCCGGTGAAGGCCTCGGAAAACTCCATAAGGCAACTTTTACCAGTGGGTACCATGTTGGTCCACACGACAAGGATCCTATGGCTCAAGTGTTGGTCGGCGGACATTCTCCGCAAGAAGCAGATTGAGAGGTTGATCTTTTAGGGCAAATGTTTGCACTATCTTTGATGCCTGTATCCAGAAATTGACTGTTTTAGTGTGTAAAAAGCACACTCCTATCCCCCTTAGAAAGAAGCTGAAGGTAACTCTACTTTGTTGAGAATGCAGGGTGAGTGAGACTTATCCAGCTGCAGCAGATGTGAAACACCAAACTGGGAGCTAAATCTGGACTTTAGATAGAGTACATTTAGGAATCTCTAATGATGGAACAGCATAATTTATAGCTCAATCCAACACCTTCTAACAGAAATGTTCGTTTTTTTTTGTTTACCAATGATTTTATTGGAAGATCGTAAAGGTAATACATTGTTATGTGCAATAGACATTGGTTTGAGAACACAGTTTTTTTTTCCGTATACAAAATCTTTATAGACATAGAGAGCATTAAATGTATGGACAAGATTAAACATACAGTATGAAGATGTAAACAGGTTTTAACAATCATTCTTGTGGTGACTGCCAAAATTTCCATTTAGCCTGGAAAATATGCATAGTGTCATTAATAGTGTGTAGAATATATTCTGTAGTTTTAACTGACTCCATTCGGGTCATAACCTGGGCTCAGGGTAGAGTCGGAGTTTGCCAATTACAGGCTATGGTCCACTGTATTGAGCCCAACAGGGAGTGGATTAGCTCCATGATTGGCAAAGAGATGCCAGGGATGGAGAAATATAATAGACAAATCTGAGGCGTTAGAGCAACTGTCGAGTTGGTTATTTCTTGGATCAGTGAGGTTGTTTTATTCCAGATAGGTTTCAATAAAGAGCAATCCCAAAAAATACGTAAAAGAGAGCCCAGGGAACCGCAGCCTCTAAAACACTTGGGTGAAACCATGGGAAGAAATGTTAGTTTTTATTGGACTGACCATCCACTCTGAAACGTTGACCTTTTGGAGTGCTCACAAAACATTCTTCCATCCCTTGCTCAATGCATATTCCTACAAAGCTATATATCCGTGCAGAGCAGGTGGAACCATCTTCAATTTCACTTTCTTTATTTTCTGGCAGCAGATTCTGTTTGAAGATGCTTTCGATGTGGCTTCAGATTTCCTAAACCATGGTGCTATTCAGACCACCTCCAGCCCCAGGTATATGCCCAAAATAGTTTTTTATGTTTTGTCTCTGTGTATTTTAGTTACCTTTCTCTTCTTTTTCTACTAAGAGTAAGTATTGAGATGTCTTGTAAGTGAAATTTCAGTAATAGTTTAGTTAGAGACTGTTTTGAGCAATACAAAAATGACATGCGATTTTGGATTCTATAATATGTTTTTTATTATTGCAATCATTACTCCTTTATTGTACAACACTTATAAATAACAGATGTGTGCTTTAACATCCCGGTATATCAAAGTGGATGTAAACCTGATTCATGAAATTTGAGCTGGGAACATATAACTGCAGTGTTTTCTTATCTCTCTTCAAAGCACCGAGTCCTGTGGCTTTCTCCTGCTCCGTAGCTCTGTTATCAGCATGATAACTTCTGACAAGTTCTCTGACACAGGAGATAAAAGAAGCCTAAAATTTGTGTCGTGGGAGGTTGCTATAAATAGATTAGCATAGAGCTAGAATTGCAAGAGCAGAGCTCTGCACATCACTCCCTTTCTTTGCCTATGTGGAGGGGGGTGTGTGCCTTTCCTCCAATCAACTGTCTTGGCTGTATGCCAATAATCCCCTCCCACTGCTGACCAGGAAGAGAAAATCTGTAACCTGCACTTTCTAAAGAATATATACAGCTGAAGACAGAAGATATACATGTAAAACTTTATGTAGGGAGATTTGTTTCATACCTGTGTATCATCTGAGGCTGTTCACTTCACTGGGTATGTGTGAGGGTTTACATCCACTCTTAAGTTCTACCAGCAAATGTTTGCTGCGGTAATCGTTTTTGTGTAAGTAGGACATTACAGTGGGGGGGTTCTTTTTGTTGGGCAAAAATTTTGATTTCTCTTACGTTCATTGACAGATGCAGCCCCTATTCATGACACGTGAGGTTTATGCACATCCTACTAGGAGTAGACTAGGCAAAAAGAAAAAAAGCAAACTGGCCCCTCCCAGCATATAACCCCCCAGCTCTGCATAGCATATCAGTTTTTTTATGCCTAGTGCAAGGAGTTAGACCTGGCTCCCTTATGGGATCTGCGGTTCCCCATTTTTTCTTCTTTTTTGCTTTTCTCAAGCTATCTGATGAAGACTGCTATCAAGTAGCCGGCTGGGGCATAGAGGATATCTCGAATCCTGAAATTTCCACAGCACAGCCGATGGATGCGAGCTACCCTTAGCTTTAGCGGGGTCCGCCGCATCGTACCCGTTCTGTGTGGGGTGGGTAGTGGCTGAACCCCACTTACGTCTGAGTGACCGGGCTGCGCTCGCGTCCAGGGGCGTTTCTGGCCTGCAGCATCCCTCTCCACCTGAAGGGAGGAAAGTCTGCTACCGGGGGGCGACTAGCGGTACCGTAATTCCAGTGGAGGGTCCTGGGGTCAAGGTTTTCTTTTTCCTATTTCCCCCCCCCCCTCCCCGCGCAGCACCCCCTGTGCTAGCGGTATCGCCATGCGGCGTTTCGCAGCCATTTCGCAGTGTATCGCCGCCATTTTGCCTGAGCCGAGTCTGGCGGCCATTTTGCCGTAGCCGTGGCCATTTTAATGGCTTGTTTGGCCTCTTGTGACCACTCGGCGGCCATTTTGCAGTAGTCGCGGCCGTTTTTAACATGTGCTTTGGCCTCTTGTGACCGCTCGCAGGCCATTTTTGGTATGTCCCACTGATAGAAAACGTGCGTGTCGGCAACGTTTTCTCTTCCTGATCAGCCTTGCATACACAGCGGCAGCAGCTTGGCAGTGGCGGACAGCACACCTACAGTGACTGTGGAGGGCATACAGAACAGCAAGTATAGCTGACTTTTCCCTGGGGTGTCGTGGCGGCGGTGCAGAGTCCTCCTGGGCATATCCTGGTCGCTCTGTGGGGCAGTTTGGTGGGGCAGCATTGTGGGGGTGTCATGGCCCATAGGCCTTCAAAGTGTTCCAGTGGTTCAATGGCGGCTGAACCTGCAGGTTCTTCTCCGGAGGGGTCCGCAGAAGCGCAAGCTGCGCTGGGACCTCTGGTTCCCCTGGATGAGCTAACATCCATTTTGGGAGAGTTTTTCGCCCGGGGGGTACCAAGCCATGCCAAGGGGGTGACTAAAAAGCGTCCACCCCCTCCTCCATCTGAGGAGGAATCTGAACCAGAAGGGGGCTCTGTGGTCACAGGGACTGTGGAGCTTTCGGATGGTGACTTGGAGCCCTCAGACGGTGAGGAGCACCAGGGGGCCTCAGTGGCGCGTGAAAGGGCGTTAGTGGCCTCCCTGATCACCGACATCCATGAGTCGTTGCGACTGGACCAAACTGGGGAGTCGCAAGAGCCTACCTACATTTGTGGGTCTTTTAAACCGACACGGACCCCTAAGGTGTTTCCTTATCTCCAATTTTTTGACCAGTTTGTGTACAAGGATTGGCAGCGTCCGCAGAATTCCTTTTCACTGCTCAAACATTTCTCTGTGCGCTATCCTTTTGAGGACAGCCTTTTGAAGAAGTGGGCATCCCCCGCAGTGGACCCTCCGGTGGTTCGCCTGAATAAGGCGATGACCATTCCGTTGGAAGGGTCACCATCCTTTAAGGTTCCAGCCGATGGACGGACGGAGGCGGTGTCCAAGGCATTGTTCTTGGTGGCGGGGACGGCCATGAGGCTACAGAGTCACAGAATATGCGACAGAGTTGCACAATGATTTGGGCTGCAGGTGCTCCCCTGAGGCTTTGCAGCGGGCAGACCACCTGGTGCAGGGTCTCCGTTACCTGTGTGACGCAGCTTTGGACCTGCTCCCTATGCTGTCAAAGATGTCTGTTTTTGCAGGGGTCTGACAAGCGGCCCTGGCAGCGCAAGCCCGAAAAGATGGAGGACAAGTCCTCCGCATGATGGGTTGTTCCCGCACGACTCTCGGGTGAGGGGGGCAGCCCCTGGGGTACGCAGACCGGTGGACTGCTTGCATCTCCGATCAGTGGGTGCGTGAAGTGGTGTCCTCCGGGTACAGGATAGAGTTCAGTACTTTACCCCCAGACAGGTTTTTCCCATCAAACTTGAGGCTCCCTCCGGGGCGTCAGGAAGCTCTGCTTGCGGCTGTTCAGACGCTGTCCGAACAAGGGGTAATTGTGCCAGTCCCTCCGTTGGAAAGGTTCCATGGCTTCTATTCAAACCTCTTTGTGATGCCCAAAAGAGGTGGGGTCAGGCCAGTTCTGGACCTGAAAGCGCTCAATCACTTTGTGAGAGCACGGAAATTCAGGATGGAATCAGTCCGCGCGGTCGTGGCCGCCCTTCACCGAGGGGACTTCATGGCGTCTCTGGACATCAGGGACGCTTATCTTCATGTTCCCATTTGTCCCCGGCCACAGCGTTTCCTGCACTTAGCGGTAGGTTATCTACATTACCAATTTGTGGCACTTCCCTTCGGTCTGGCTTTGGCTCCTCGGGTCTTCACCAAGCTGTTGGCTCCGGTGCTGGCTCTATTGAGGCAGAGAGGCATTGCTGTGGTAGCATACCTCGACGATCTGCTCCTGCGAGCGGAGTCCACTTCGGCTCTGGAGGACAATGTTGCTATCACCATGGCCTCAATGAGAGACTTCGGCTGGCTGATCAACCTGCAGAAGTCGACATTGACCCCGCCCTGTCGTCTGGAATATCTGGGTCGAATATTGGACACGGAGCAGGCGAAGGTGTTCCTACCTCCGGCCAAGTTGCTGACGCTGCAAGCAGCGGTGCGATTCCTGCCGTCACGTCGGTGGTCCTCCTTACGGTTCTGTATGCGGCTGTTGGGGCTCATGGTCTCGGCCTTCGAGGCTATACCGTACGCCCAGAGTCACACTCGGCTCATGCAGTGAGCGATCCTGTTACGGTGGGACAAGTCTCCGTTGTCCCTGGACGAGCTGATCAATTTGGATCATCAAACCAGGGGGTCATTGACCTGGTGGCTCCGGGCCCTGGCATTGACTTTGGGAAAGTCGTCCCTTCCCCTGAATTGGTCGAGGGTCACTATGGACGCCAGCCTATCGGGCTGGGGAGGGGTCCTGGGGCAGTTGTCTACTCAGTGCCGTTGGTCGACGCAGGAATCGCGCCTTCCAATAAATGTGCTGGAGCTGAGGGCAATCAGGCTCTGTCTCTCCCACTGGTCGGCACGGCTGCGCGGCCTCCCGCTTCGGGTTCAGTCGGACAACGCCACGGCGGTGGCGTATGTGAACCATCAGGGCGGAATAAGGAGCTCGGCAGCAGCTGTGGAGGCGGCCCACATTCTGAGGTAGGCAGAACTTCACGTGCCAGCAATCTCCGCCATCTACATCCCGGGCGTAGAAAACTGGCAAGCGGACTTTCTCAGTCGCCAGACTCTGGATCAGGGGAAATGGTCTCTGCATCCAGAAGTGTTCCTCCAGATTTGCAAACGGTAGGGCACGCCAAACGTGGACCTAATGGCGTCCAGGTTCAATCACAAGGTGCAGACCTTTGTGTGCAGGACAAGGGATCCGTTGGCAGCCGCCATGGATGCACTAGTCGCACCTTGGTCCCGGTACAGGCTTCTGTATGCCTTTCCTCCTCTCAAGCTTCTACCGCGGCTCCTGCGCAGGATGGAAGCGGAGAGAATCCCTACAATCCTGGTGGCTCCGGATTGGCCTCGGTGCCCTTGGTACGCCGACGTGGTGCGGATGGTAACGAGAAGATATGCTGTCACAGGGACCCATCCTGCACCCTGCTTTACCCTCTCTGGCTTTGACGGCTTGGCTATTGAGTCCCAGGTGCTGAGGGATAGGGGCGTTTCTGACTCCGTGTCTCCTACAATGCTTAAGGCGCGTAAGTGTACGTCGCGCAAGATATATCATCGCACCTGGAAGGCTTATATTGCCTGGTGTGAGGTGGGGGGGGGGGTTGGAACCCGCGCTCTTTCTCTATATCCCGGGCGCTGGCATTCTTGCAGCAAGGCCTGGATAACAATTTGGCTTTGAGTACACTCAAGGGTCAGATTTTGGCTCTGGCGATTCTTTTTCAATGTCCTTTAGCTACGCATTCTTTGATACGTACATTTGTACAGGGTGTACATCATGTAACTCCTCAGGTACGGTCGCCGTTGGCACCCTGGGTTTTAAATGTAGTACTTTCTGTACTGCAGAAACCGCCATATGAGAAAATCAGGGATATTCCCTTACAATTGCTGTCACAAAAGGTGGCTTTTTTGGTGGCCATTACATCCGCTAGGCGGGTGTCTGAGTTGACGGCTTTGTCATGTAGGTCTCCCTACTTGGTCCTTCATAAGGATAAGGCGGTGCTGTGCCCTTCTCCTTCGTTCCTACCGAAGGTGGTTTCCTCTTTTCACATTAATGAGAACATTGTTCTCCTTTCATTGTGTCCACACCCGTCTCATCCCAAGGAGATTGCTTTGCACTCTTTGGATGTAGTAACGGCTCTGCGGGTGTATTTGTCGGCTACAGCTTCTTTTCGGAAGTATGATGCTTTGTTTGTACTGACGGAAGGACCGCGCAAAGGTTTGGCGGCCTCGTCAGCTACTATATCCCGTTGGATCAGACAGACGGTGACCCATGCGTATACTGTTCGGGGCCAAGAACCCCCTTTTCCGGTCACGGCTCATTCCACCAGGGCGATTAGCACTTCCTGGGCTTTCAGACACCAAGCCTCGGTGTCTCAAGTGTGCAAGGCGGCTACATGGGCCTCGGGCACACTTTTGTTAAATTTTAGTTTGTTGATGTGTCCGCATCCGCGGATGCTGCTTTTGGCCGCAAAGTTTTGCAGGCGGCGGTATAGGCGCGGCTGGCGCCTCCTGAGAGGATTCTGTTGGGTACAGTTGTTGTTGTTTACCCACCCCTCTTGTTTGGCACTGCTTTGGGACATCCCCACGTGTCATGAATAGAGGCTGCGTCTGTCAATGAACGTAAGAGAAAATCGGATTTTATTAAGAACTTACCGTAAAATCCTTTTCTCTGAGTTCATTGACAGACACAGCACCCACCCCTCTGTGTTGCGTTTGTACGGCTTGTTATGAACTGATATGCTATGCAGAGCTGGGGGGTTATATGCTGAGTGAGGATGGCCCCCTGGGAGGGGCCAGCTTGCTTTTTTTCTCTTTGCCTAGTCTACTCCTAGTAGGATGTGCATAAACCCCACGTGTCATGAATAGAGGCTGCGTCTGTCAATGAACTCAGAGAAAATGATTTTACGGTAAGTTCTTAATAAAATCCTATTTTTGATTTTGTAAACCAAGCCAAACTCTCAATACAAGTTATTTATTTAAAAACATGTAGTTACCTTTAGGCTGCATCCCCCTAAAACAGCCAATTAAATATGTCATGTTCTTCCTTTTCCAAATGAACACAGTGAGTGATCAGTACCCATCACTCCTGTGTTTATTCATAAATGAAGGATAGTAAAGGAAACCTCTGTGTAAAGACCATAACCTGCATGCAGTAGTATATGCATTGTGCACATTTGCTGCAGTGCATTGTTACACTGCATTGCAGTGCTTGATTTTACTATGTTGCTTTTTTAAATGTGTTTTTTTTTTACATTACATTCATTCATCTCTGTGTGGCAGAGTGTTGCAGTGCAATAAAATGGTATGCCTACATCATTTTATCACAACGTAAACCAATGCAAGGCAATAGCACAATGCATAGGTCTATAACCATCCACCAGATTGCTTATAGTTTTGCGTATATTTGAATATCACCATTTCTCAAGGCACAATTTAAAATGTTTGTTATTTTCTTCTGTTAAAAAAAAAAAATATTTGTTATTAACTTGATACAGTTTTAGCTTTTACATTTAGTAGGACTTTTTTAAAGTGATCCTAAAATCTCCTTTTTTTTTTATTTAAAAATAACAAATGTGTCATACTTACCTGCTCTGTGCAGTGGCTTTGCACAGAGCAGCCCAGATTCTCCTCTTCTCGGGTCCCTTGCTGGCGCTCCTGGCCCCTCCCTTCTGCCGAGTGTCCCCACAGCAAGCAGCTTGCTATGGGAGCACCCGAGCTGCTGGTCTGTGTGTCCATTCAGACACAGAGCTGTGGCTCGCCCTGCCCCCTCTCTCCTCATTGGCTTTGATTGCCAGCAGCAGAAGCCAATGGTGCCCCACTGCTGTCTCAGCCAATGAGGAGGGAGAGTCCTGGACAGCCGAGACAGTCGTGCAACATTGCTGGATCGAGATTGGGCTCAGGTAAATATTGGAGGGGCTTCTGCACACACAATTTTTTTTTAAGATAAAAAAACCTCCTGACTTTAGAACCACCTTATGTTGTCTCTGTGAGTGTCATCATGATTTTAGTGTATTTTTTTTTTAATCAAAAATATATTTTTGATAAACATTTTCACAACCATTGCAGGACCTACAAAATCAGTGGTGCCATCTTTTTATCCTACTGGTCCTGTATGCTTAGAAAATGTATGGTTTTGGGTGGGGGGGTCATTTACAAACTCTGAAAGCTGTAAGTTGAAAATAGCTCAGGCCTATACAGAGATATGGACCTTCTGTTATGGAGCTGGAGTAAGGGCTACAGATTGGTGTGATTTAATTGTGCTACTGCTCCAACCAACCTCCTCCAGGCTGGATGTACGGCTGTTACTCTTCTCTGAAAATTGACTCGAATTCCCTCCTCACTGCCAGGCTGCGGCTATCACATGAATGAGCAGAATTCATTCAGTCTCTCAGTGTGCTGCTTGTTCATATTGTGATGTCACTTCACTAAGGGAGGAACTGGAGACACCAAATGCATGCATCTGCAGAGTACCTTCCGCGATGGTGGCAGATGGGATGTGTAGTCATTGAATGTTAGCAATCTACAAACTGGATCATGATGCTGTGTGGGCGAAGCCACGCACAGCCATGCTGAATTGTAAAAAAATTAGGACTTGAGGCATCCAAGGATTCTAGTAACGGGGGGTGGAGATTTGTAAAGTGTCATGCAAGGCTTAACAAGAGTGATATAACAATTCAGTGCTTGCACTTCTACAGATTTCATGTTTCTGCCCTGCTAGTGCTAAAATGAGTATCCTTTTGCAGTATGTTTGGCAATGTATACAGTTTTTTGTAAACAAATCAATTATTTGTTAATGTGTTGCATTTTCTTACCTGAAGATCGTGTTGCTCTTTGCTCCCCAGTATCACACATCTGTATAACATTTTTGCTTTTCCTGAAGCGGTTTACATGAACCTTTCCCTTGGGAGAGCCCTGAAGGAAACCTCTATCTGTACCAGCAAATTTATGACTTCCTGAGATCCAGTCTGTCCTCTTACACCCAGGTACAAAACCTTATTCTAGATTTTATAAGCATTTACAGGTAAAGTGTGATGGTTTTTGGTCACATTTCTTCAAATCTTTACAAGTGCATAAGGGTATGTTTTATTCAATTTTTTAAGTATTTGTATGTAGTCTTTAGTTTACAGGTAAATGTTTGTTTCCGGATGCATTAATGATTAGTTTGAAATCCATACTTGGTTCCCAGTACTGCCCTCCAGTTTTTTATTAAAAGTACTGTTTATTTCTCGTTCAATAAGCATAAGGGACACAGGAAGTCAAAACCCTTTGGAGTATACTGCTGCCTACAGGAGGCCTGAACACTGGCAAACAAAAAAATAAAACTGCAGGCCAGCCCATATCCTCTCTTTCACAGCAGCCCTTTTGTTTCTCCACTTACTAGAATTTAACATTAAGGCCTCACCAAGATTGTATGGGGTTTTTTTTGTTGTTGTTTTTTTTGAGCGAGAGGAGTGTCTGAATTGGAGACCTTATCTTTCAAAGAGCTTTTGTTGGTCTTGCAGGGCACAAGGGGATGTTTCGGCCCAGGACCTTGTTGACATTGTTCTACTTTCCCTCTTTCCATTTCAGGTTCATAAAAAGAAAGTTATCTTCCATTTTCTGGGTGTGTTTTGATCTGTGGGAGTCTTTCTCGCCATTGCTTCTTTCAGAAGGCTGATTCCCATTTTGTCATCCCAGATGGGCCACAGAAGGGTGCCCAGCATCTTGTGCTGTCATGTCTAGGTGGCTAAGACAGACCATCATTCAAGCTAATGGTCTTGGTTAGGGTCTTTCCTGTTGAGGCTTACTGTATACTAATACTCTGGTGCCCACCCTTGCAGCCCTTTTGGCACTTTTTTTGTAGCCCTCGGGACCCCTACGGACACTAACCTTTGTTTCCCTATTGCCCCATTATAGCAGTGATTTTCAGCAGTCTCATGTAATATGTCTTCACTTAATGACTGTCTCCTCAAGCATGACCCCAGTCTCCGACCATGTCCTGTACCAAGTCTGCCGTCTCTTAACGTCTTTCGTGTCATGTCTGCAGTTTCTGACCATAACTTGTATTATGTCTACAGTCTCTGAGAATCCTCTTGTATCCTTTCAACAGTCTAATCACGTCCTGTATTATGTCAACAGTCTCTGACCATTTCCTGTATCACGCCATTAGTCTTTGACTATATCCTCTTGTCTGTCTGTTGTCTCCTGACACTGAATACCCATTGAATGTTATGTGTGGCCCTTTGGTGATGTTGAGGCCCTCCATATCATGAAACTTAACCACTACTTCTCTACTAGATCTGCAAGAGCTTTTTGGCAACAAGAAAATGTTTCCCAGATTTGTAAGGCTGCCACCTGGTCTTCTGTTTTCATATTCTATAAGTTCTACCAGAGGTTTCAGCATCATCTGATGCCAGCTTCAGGCAAGCCCTTTGGCTGCAAGTAGTACCCAGCTTTCTAGTATTTACATTGGCCTGTTTGTGATTGTTTGCTGTGTTGCCCACCTGTACGTTGGACTGCTTTTGGATGTCTTCTGTCCCTCAATGGAGTTTAGTAAGGGACACGCCTCACCCCTTCTATGTTTATGATCATGCTCTTGGTACTAGTTTGCTACAAAACTAAGGCATGTTGGTAGTAGCGGGGGTTATACTGCTAGTTTACCTAATACCGTTTTTTTTTTTGTTTTTTTTTTGCCAGTGTACTCTCTTCTTGTAGGTGACAGTATAACCAAAAGTTTAAACCCTCCTGTGTTCAATGGACTTCAAGAAAAGGATTTTACGATGAGTACAAAAATCTCAAATTTCGCCTTTTTCAATCATCTTTTTTTGCAACTCAGTGTCACTTATCTCCTCTAGCCTCTTAAAGCCACTTCCTGTCTACGTGAACTAGTTCCAGCTGTATATTTATGCTCTGGTCCGGCGTTGTGATAATGAAAATGGTGGACCATGCCTGAGCATTGTGCATCTACATTGTCACTTGTACTCTGCATCAGGAGTGCATTTGACGGTGACAAAATGAGTGCATGATTGACTGGGACTAAGCGTTGTCACCCTATAACAGGAAGTGTATGAAGACTTTTATGACATCACCATGCATTTTTTCTAATGAAAGCTGCAGATTTAAAACATTGAAAATAACCTTTAAAATAACAGTAATATTTTCGGGTCTATTCACACCAAAAACTGCTTTTACTGCATGTTTTTGCATGCACAGTGATGTACATTTGGCACACATTTTTTACACATATTTGCATGTATTCGTGGTGTTTTTCATAAGCTTGCATTTCCTTCGAGGTCACTAATGTATTCTTTCTTCTTTGGGCTTTTATATGCACTGCAGTGCATTACGGTGCATTTTTGTGTATTTACATGCATTTGCAGTGCAGAAAAATGCAGCTTGCTGTGCTTTTTTCACTGCACTACTATAAGATAACCTGGATTTGGACTGTCTATGCAGTTGGAGTGCAGTCAAAAATGCATCCTACTGCATCTGGAGTGAATGGGCCCTGACAGCTTGAAATTTTAGTGATTGTGTTTAGATCTGCTTTAACTCCAAATCTAAACTATAAAAAATGCTCCTTTAAGTCCTGAGCCTGTGCTTCATCTAAAGCCATAGATAAGTTGCCTGTTACACTGTGTCACGCTGTAAGGATGACTCTCTGCCTCAACTTGTACAATAAGATATTATAGTTAAACATTCCCAAGTCAGGGAAGTTAATCGGCTGACTTGGAAGTGATCCACATTTGTTGCACAAGACCATACAGGATGAAATTCTTATCTTGTATGAGGGACTACTTCTGAATCATGAATTAAGGGTTCTCTTGACTACTCAGCAAAAGTACATCCTGCAAAGTATAAGCAAAGCCTCTCCAAAAGGAGAGGTGACTTCAGATTAAATTACAGTGTTCCTTAGCAATCCTCACAATGTTGCACCTGACTAACCCATCACATTTTCGTTGCTGGATTGGAGAACCGGCCTGTCAACAGAACTGGGATTCTCCAAGCACACCTGCTTTTGCAGAGGAATATTTGCATTCAGTGAAGCCCCCCTAGCAACATTTGTTATTTTTCATTGAAGTCTTTTCTGTGATTATTTTACTGACCAAAACCAACAGCCTGAGTCTATATTTTTGGTGTTTTCTGTGGCAATGAGTTTTTGTGCTGCCTGTTGCAGATTTCCCTGCACTACCATATGTGGTGTTCTTTGTAAGAAAGTCGCTTCATGTCTTTATCTCGGTCCATTCCTGTGCCTTTTTTGAATGGGCCGCTTTAATGGAATGTACAGGAAAGAAGTGGGAATCCATCCTTCGAGTGTGCTGTCCTTGCCTTTCTGTCTGACAAGTTTTAAATATCTCCCTCCCCCACCATTCATAACATAACTTTAAAATACCAAATTGACTGGAGTGAGGGCCCATTCAGACTTGTTTTGCAGTAAGAAGTACAAAACCTGCTTACAGCAGTGGCATTCATTTTGAATGCAGTCCTAGGATTTCGAAGCTGAGCTATCGCTGGAGTGGCAGCTGTCAGATTAACATTAGCCATGTTCTCATAATTTTACAGTACACAACACATGCTGAATATGCATAGACCCAGGGTTATAGGCCGCTACATTCAGGTGATTTGTTACTGGCAAGCTTTTGAGGACATTGCGCCTGGGCATCACCCCAATAAACCTACCCCACTTTGTGAGTCCTCCAGGTTTTTTGATAGTTTTCTAAGATGATGGAACTCTTCTTCCTTACAGAAAAATCACCTTTCACTTAACTGGTCTATTGTTTTCTCGATCGATTCTTCAATTCAACTCTTCAAATACAAGAATAGAAGCAGTGCATCTGTGTCGGGGCAACCTCCTATAAAACCTTGGGAACTGTACCTGGACGCCATGCTGTGGGAACGGCCTGTAATGTTACTTTAGGCATTGGATTATGGATGAGCGCTTATCTCAGCACTTTGTACAACACGGGTAGTTATCCACCTGGTTCCATACAAGTCCAGGACTCTGACCATCCCTCTGAAACCCAGACCGTGAAGATGCTTCTGGGGTTATGTCCACCATGACGGCCAAAGCCTGGACCCAGTCAATATAGGGATCAGCAACAAGGTTGCTGCACATACTTTCTGGGATATGCTTACCCTACTCCATGAGTACGCCAAGGGGGAATACCCTCCTCCTGTAGTAGTGATGGAAATCACGCGAAAGAGAGCTATGGCAAAAGCTCAGGCAAACTTTTGCTCTGCAGAAGGCCCACACAACACTTCTATTGACAAGGCTACCCTTAACACTGGAGCAGGATCCCATTCTGGACTCTATCTCAGGCACTCGACAAGCGGCTTGACTAAAGCAGACTTTTCTGCAACTATGTCTCGTAAGGCTACTAAAGGCTTTAATACAACTATCAGTTTCCTGTTCTCCAAAATGCCAGATTTCTTGACCCTAGGCTCCTATGCATCCAATGGTATGGCTTCATGCAGTATGTTTGCAAAAATGATATGCTCACTTCTACAATGCACAAGAACCCTGGCGTTGTCGCACGTTAATGTCCCATCTCGCCATGTCCGGCTACAAAAAGAACTGCTAAAGACATTCTCTGTTAACGAATAGAACGGGCAATTTATCATGATTAGATCAATACAGAAAACACTTTCACCGCTCCAAAAATCATTGCTGAGCTCTATCCAGTGGAAAAAGTGTCCACAAAACAAGTGGTGTGCTGTGGTAGTAGACCCTGTCACCTGCCTTTAAATATCTCACTGGACCAATTGAAGATGTTCCTTTATTCAGAGATTCTGCAGATGGGAAGTTTGAGACTCCCTTAGAAGCTCTCTATGCTCTTGCAGGCCCAGCTCTGCAACCAGCTATTGTTGCAATTTGTGTCAGTCAAACTGCAGCTAACTGGACTAAGGCAATGGACAACCAACACAATCTGGTATTCCAGGACTGTACTTTACCTGAGGAATTACCCTTCTGCCCTGCTCTTTTGTGTGGATGCCTTAAAACAAGTTATGACACAAATCTCCAGAATGGCTCTTATTTCCATGTGTAGAACCTTGTGGCTCAAAGCCTGTTCAACTGAAGCTGACTGTAAAAGATGTATGCCTTTTGAAGGAGGATGTCTCTTTGATGAGGCACTTGAAAATTTCATCAAAGATCTCACAGGAGAAAAGATTCTTCTTTCACAGCGGAATGTTCCAACATCCTTTTCCTTCTAAGCCTAAGTTCAGCCCTTCCTTTCGGCGCAAGACTTGGCCCACAAAGCCCACCAAGTCTTCCTAATCCCTTGTCCCAATAAAGAGGCATCCTCATTCCGAAAAGTGGGAGAATGTCTGTTAGTTTGCCTTTCTCTGGGTCACACATGTCCCAGGTCCGGCGGTTCAGTTGGTGGTTTCAAAGGGGTGCAATATAGAGTTAAAATCTGTACCCCCTCTCTCCGCCGCTTTCTTCTCTCAAATCAGTCAAAATCTACCCAAGGACAGTCAAATTTGCAGAATGCCCTGAACCTTCTCTTCTCCAAGAGAGTAGTTGTGTCATTACCTGTAGAGAAACCAAAACCCAATGAGGACATTCGTCCTATCCAGGACTTAAAAATCTCTAAACAAATATCTTCAAATTCAAACATTTCACGTTGAATCCGCAATCCCTATTTCATTTGAGACCCCACCAACACAAAATCTTGTTGCCATATAACAGGCAGTTATAGTACTTGGTGGACTTTCAGCCCAGCCCTAACAATGGGGAAATTGTTTCTGCAACATCACTGGAACGTGATAACAACAGATGCCAGTCTTTCAGGCTGGAGAGGAGTGCTTAGCTCAGGGAACATGGCCATCAGTGAAAACTAAGCTCCCCATCAACATCCTATATAGGGCCAAAAACAACTAATCTTTTATGAAAATAGTTGTCAACTATTTTCATAATCGATTAATCGGCCAGCCGATTAGTTGGCCCGCATATTGAATGTATTATTTGTTTACATAACAGGAAATACAGTGCAGCACATATACAGCTCAGTACACCCTCTATACATGTCAGAAGACAGTGCAGCACACATACGGCTCAGTACACCGACCATACACGTCAGTAAGTGCCTTAGAACCTGAATGTGTGAGGAGTAATGCCGCATGGGACATGTAGTCCTGGGCAGGACATGAGTGGTTCTAAGGCTGAAGGCAGAAGAAGTTTTTTTTACCTTGCTATAGGGGGCGCTCTTTATTATACTTATACCAAATAAATATATATATATATATATATATATATATAAATTACTTTCATTGTTTCACAGTATAAATGAATCCCTTATAGTAGCGAATCCTGCTCTTTTTGTACTATAAAGGACTAATTTTTTGTTTTTTTTAACCCCATTACGACAGGTGATACAAAAAAAAAGCATTCCAAATAAAGGTGCAGCACTCAAATCCACAAATAGTAATCATGAGTGCATATAAAGTAAGAATCTTGCATTAGAGAATAGATCCCAAACAGCCATGATGGAAGATGGCAGAATATTGTGACAATCGCCACTGAATGCACACCGCTCTTACCCTCATTCATGTGACCCCCTGGATAAGAGCGGTCAGACTCTCTTTTTTTTTTTTTTCTATAATAAACAACAGAGGAAACGTTTCCTCTCCTTCCCAAGTCCACATCCCAGATCACAGAATGGTATGCGAGGTAATCATGCAGAGAAAGGCACTTGTGCATCCAGCTAATTCACAATTTGTCAAAAAGAAACTCCAGCAAAATGTCACCCTTGACAGACTCTTGAAGAAGGATTGTGACTTTAAATGAGCTTCTTCTGCCAATCCCCACACCCACCTCCTGTGTATTGCAGTCCCTCAGTGCCCAGCTGAGACAGTTCTGTTCTGCTCCTGTCTGGCTCTCCGCTCCTCACTCCAACTCGCTGACAGCTTCTGCCGGCTCTGCACTTTAATGGTTTATTTCACTGTTTGATCAGAAAAATCTTTGTACATTCGCTGAATGAAAGAATGTTGTTTGAAAAATTCTCTTGCTTTTAACATTCAGTTTTACAGCGAATGTAATTTCTGACTGAAAACCACATACACTGTCTGAAAATTCCTTTGACCAAGAAGTATTCTATTCTGCTCCTTCGAATTTTCCCATCACTGTGGTCAAAAATGAACGTCAATTTGGCCCCAATAACGATTAGAAGATCGAGGAACGTTCTTAAAATATTTTTTTTTTTTTTTTTTGAAGAAAGATATTGTTTTGTATGTCCAGCAAAGTGATAGCAGACGCAGATAGCTATCAAATCACCTGCCTATGACAAGGGAGTCTATCATACATAATACATTACAGTTCTGTCTGAAAATCCGCAAAACAGTCTTTCATTTTTTTTCTCCTAGCAGGTGTTTTATCAAGGGTCGGAAGTGCATCTGACTCTAGTGCCCTCAGTCAGAACCCACTACTGCTGCACAGAGGCCTGCCACCAACACAGTGACAATCCACATATGGTGGCAGGCAGCATGGCAAGTGACAGTCGACATCTGGTGACTGGCAAGTGACAATCCACATCTGGTGGCAAGTGACAAACTTCATCTTAAGGCAGGCGATGTGGCAAGTTACATGCTGCATCTGGTGGCAAATGACAAGCTGCATCTGGTGGCGGGCGACATGGCAAATGACAATCCACATCTGGTGGCAGGCAGCATGGCAAGTGACAAGCTGCATCTGGTGGCAGGCGACCTGGTAAGTGACATGCTGCATCTGGTAGCAGGCGACATGGCAAGTGACACACTGCATCTGGTGATAGGCGACGGTAGCAAGTGACACACTCAGGGCTCCCACTGATTTTGCATTATAGTGAGTTTAACTATTTCATCTTATATTACAATGTAATAATAGAAATAATGCGTTTCAATCATCCTGACTCCGGCGACATGTCAAATGGCAATCCACATCTGGTGGCAGGCAGCATGGCAAGTGACAAGCTGCATCTGGTGGCAGGCGACCTGGCAAGTGACATGCTGCATCTGGTAGCATGCGATGTGGCAAGTGACACGCTGCATCTGGTGATAGGCAACGGTAGCAAGTGACACACTCAGGGCTCCCACTGATTTTGAATTCTGGTGAGTTGAACGATTTCATCATGTATTACAATGTAATAATAGAAATAATGCATTTCAATCATCCTGACACCATGGCGCCATGATGATTGAAGCGCTAACACCAGCTATTGTCCCGACAAATTGCCCGTGAAAAATCGCATAGCCCCCGTGAATCCCACCCCCACCCCAGGCCTTGGCACAATTTTCTTCCACACAGGTGGTTCCCGGCTCTAAAAAGGTTGGGGACCACTGGTATATACAGTATATCTCTTCTGTTTGTTATTCTCAGAGTGGATTAGAGATTTTGTTCCCTAACCATATAGTTTATTTATATTTACCACTGCATAGAGATGAGAATAAAATGCCTTTTATTTTAAACTTTACATATTAACTAAATTATACCCCAAACTTTTTTTAAGATTATTATCCGATTAATCGAAACAATAACTGGCCAACTAATTGAATATGAAAATAATCGTTAGTTGCAGCCCTAATCCTATATCTCAGAGTTATAACAATGGTCCGGCACCACTGACCCCTCCTCCTTCTACAATGCCATGGCTGTGGCTTACATCAATCACCAAGGGGGCAGCAGGAGTCATGCAGCCTTGAAGAAAACAAACCTGCTCATTTAATGGATCGAGAAACACTGTCCAGCGATCACTGTTCTCAATATCCCAGGAGACAACTGGAAGGTGAATATCCTCAGCTGTCTCTGCCTGGACCAAGGGGAATTGGCCCTTCACCGTGACATCGTTAACCTGATATGTCAGAGATGGTGGACCCCAGGCATGGATGTTCTAGCCTCCAGATTCAACAAGTTACCTCCTATTTGTGGCCTGGACCAAGGATCCTCTGGCACCGGCATTGGATACTTTGATGATCCCTTGGTCTCGGTTTAGGCTAATCTGCCTTCCCCCCCAGTGCTAATTGTCTCACCTGCTCCGCAAAATAGAGAAAGAGAAGAAACTGGTCATTTTCATTGCACCAAAATGGCCTAGAAAAACCTGGTACACCAATATTTTCAGGCTGCTAGGAGACGATCACTAGTCTCTACCCAACAGGCCAGATCTGCTGTCTTAGGGTCCTCTTTACCATCCCGCTTCTCCATCACTGGTTTTAATGGCATGACTGTTTTTAGGTGTAAAGGAGCAGAGGGGTCTCAGAGTCTGCCATTCCTAGTTCACTAAAAGCAAGAAAAGTTACTTCCAGAAACATCTACTATCGCATCTGGAAATCCTTTTTGCCTGGTGTGAACGCTGGCACTTTAATCCCAGAAATTATTCTTACTCCTATTTTAGGGGATCAATCAGGATTTGACCAGAACTTGGCCCTAAACACTCTGAAAGTTTCGGCCTTGCCTATTCGTTTTCAAAAACCTCTGGTCTCACTTTCCCTTGTCAAAGCATTTATTCAAGGTGTATCTCGGACCAGGCCCCCTCTTACAGAACCCGGTGCCTGATAACATGCACCTAAAAAGTGACGTCACAGACAGGACAGGCCGGATTAGCAGCTGGGAAAAATGGCCAGATAGCTATGCTTTATGATAAGTGACTATACATGTGCACTATGCTGAATGCACCAAACTCATGAGGGTATTTTACCTTTTTTAATAACGCTTTCAGAAACCGTTTTACACTATGTGCGGTTTATACTTCTTTCTATGCATTCTATAATTGATGGAAGAGTATTTCTGTAGGAATCCAGATGTAAATCTGACCTCCATTGGTGGATGTATAAGCATGCTAGACCTAACTTATATATATTAAGGTCAAGGATAAATGTGAGTGTGCTTCCAATGGAGAGGGGATTGTGACTGATTACACAGATATCATGGATTGATGGAGCACATTGCACACTGGATCACTTTGACAAATTTAAAAAAGCAGAAATGTGGATTAACTGTACTGTGGATTAACGCATTACACAATCATTTTATATATAGGAATATCACAGATTGATGGATGTTATTGTATACGTATGGGAGACAGTGTTGAAGCACTGTGTGGTTACATGTGACATGTAAAGTTGATGTGTTAATAGGGTAAGAGCGCTACACTATTTACTCTTGTATTTTTTTTCTAATTCAGTGTTGGCTGCTCAAGCTAGATAGCTTTAGGTAGGGTTCATGCAAAGGGATCTTGATTATTAGATGTTTAATAAGTACCTCAAAGCAACAGCTTCTGCCAGGAAGATAGACTTCCTATTTGTCCTACCCTCAGGACCTTGCAAGGGACATCCTGCTTTCAAGTCCACCATGACTAAATGGATAAGAAAGTTCATTAATGTGTTCTGCTTTGCTTTGCTAAAAAACTGAGGACTCAGAGTGGGGTAAAGTTTATAGGGGGATGCTCAGGAGGCCTGTCCTCCAAAAGCTTGCCAGTGTCTAATCACCTGAAGGGCAAAGCCTAAAATCCAGGGTCCATGAATACTCAGCCTGTGTCCTAAACTGTATTTCAAGATATGGAATGTACAGGTAAGTCCAATCCTTTTTTTTTTCCTTTTCTAAGATTTATATGTGACTTATATAATTTGAGTTTCTTTTTCCAGGTGTCTGCCCCACAGTTCGATTATGAGACTATGTTCTTGAGATGTACCGAGTCCTTTGACGATGAAGACGACCTGTGAATGCACTGAAATCCAACTTTTCAGCACTTACACCGACAGGAAAGCGAATCATCAAAATAGCTACCATCTTTCCGGTTTGGTTAAAGCCTGCAGGCCATTTTTTTGTACCAAAGCTGTGTCACAGATTTCCAACAAAATGTTTTGCATCTGGTTAACATACAGCTATTAAGTTATTCTGTGTGCAGCATGGCTGTCTGTTGGACACAGCTAACAAACAATATTTCATTTTAAACTTGATGGGTTACAGTGTAAAGCCTGCTGACTATCCATTTTTAGCTGTAGCCATGTTAAAGCGTTTTAGCTTGTTTCATCTTTATTCTCAGATATCACAGGGAAAACCAGATTTAAGGCATTCCGTGCCCTTATGGGGTTTCTTCAGCCCACAAAACCACATCCTTTTTCAGTGGCTGTTATGTCAAAGTGCCTTATTGTCACATAATCCATGCAAAATACCTGCTGCTGCCAACGACCATAAAGCTGGACATGTATATGCATTTTTTACTATACTTTTCTCTAGACTGTGGTTGCCTGGGGCTTGGCATCCTCTTCAGGGATAAAATTAAACGTTTTTTTTTTTTTTCCAATTTAAAGTGCACATATATCTAAAACTTTTTTTTAGTTTTGAGTAGAATAAGGAAGGTGTTAAAACTCCAGTTAATTTATTCTTTAACTTCCTGTCCTAGAGATGCAGCAGGAAGTAAAGGGAAATATTATCAAAGAAGGGAAATTATCTCCTGTTACACATTTTTGTCCTGTGTGAAGATTCATCTTTTATTCCTGTTCTGGTGACCGCTCCATCACCAGGACAAACTGAGAGGATGAATATTCGCAGGCGAAACACAGTAATAAGATATCACAGGAGGTCTAACTCTTCCAAACACCACCCAAAATCAAGTTTTGGCTATACATACACTTTTAAAGCGGAATTCCAGTCTTTTTTGTGTTTATTAAAAGTCAGCAGCTACAAAAAGTGTAGCTGCTGACTTTCAAAAGACACACACTCACCTGTCCCACGATCCAGCGATGTGGCCGCCCGAACCCTCGATTCTCTCCCTGGCACCGGCATTACAACTGTGGGCACCCGCTGTGACAGCTTGTGTGCTTACTGCACATGCGCGAGTTGCGCCGCGCCTCATTAATAATTGTGCAATATTCTGGGACCTGTGATCTGTCCCAGAAAATTGCAGGGAGGGGGAGAGGAAAACTTCTGGTCTGATCGCCTGTCAAAACTAGGTACTCTAATCCCCCCTAAAACAATTTACATGCCAAATGTGGCATAGGAGGGGGGAGGAATGCTTAAAGCGGAACTTCCCCTTTTGGGTGGAGCTCTGCTTCAAAGGCCTTATTTATGTTTTGGACCAGAAATTTTATTTCTGAGAAGCTCAAACCAACTTTGTTTCAGCACAATAGGGAACACTCCACCTAGCAAATGACGTGTTTCGCCCCCTGCTGGAACAAAGTTGGTTTTACCTTTTTGGAAGTAGCAGAGTGTGGCTTCATTACATTGAGCTGCTCTGTGTGGGAGCAAATGGATCCCAAAGACCCAAGCATCCGCAACTGTTATATTTACCGCAGATGACTTCAGAGCGGTACTGAGGTTTATATGAATACTGACCAGAAATGTTCTTGTCTTAAGTTATATATGTCTATTTATATTAGAAATGTAGCGGAAAATTTTAATACGTTTTTGGTTGACAAAAAAAAAAGTATTTATAAGACTATAAACAAACAGATGTTTTAATGTATTTAATAAGACATGCGGCGTATTTAAAATATTTAAAAAAATCCTTCTTCATTAGTGCTTTTACTGTGAGGGAAGAAGGGCATTTCTGAACTGCTGTGCAGAACTGTTTCTTTGAAGTTCAATTAAAGTGTTCACCTTCTGGATAGTTGGTGTGTTTTATGTATAACGACTAATGCTCTATTTTTTTTTGTAATGTGGAGTTTTTCTGCAAGACCTGTTACAGTGCATTTCCCAAAGAGAGCCATTCAAAAGCAGGTCCTTTCTGGCAAAAGACCAAAAGGTTGGCTTTTCGTGATGTAATCCTTGGGTGACAGCTATGAAAAAGGGGAACTTTTACAAACCTTGAAAGTCTGCACGAGTATATTGCTAACATTTCACAATATGGGCTCATCCTCTTGATCGTAAAAAAAAAACCATTGTGTTCAGATCCATACAGAGTATAGTTTCTTACAGATCTGAATGCAGCAATCTTATATATGATGGGCCAATGCCCACAGCTATATTGTGCTCAGTAATCTTGTGCTGTGTTAAAATGTCACTAAACCCACATAATAAGACTATCAATTAATGGTGTATTACATGCTGTTCATACTCTGCTCTCTGTTACTATGAGATTCATTTAGTGTATTCTGCAAACAATAATCTGGTTGATCCTGCTGCTCTCTACCTCCACCTTCTGTTCATGCCCCCAATTCAGCTACAGTTTATGCAGCTGTGGTGGCAACACATGCTCAGTTTTCAGTAAGTTTCTATGCCGAGCATTTCCTCCCTATCACATCTGAGCAGCCCACGTGACTATAGTGTCTACACAGTGGTAAAGGACAGCCCACTCCTTCCCTCCTCCATGCCCCTAACCAGCTAAACACAATGGGGCAGGATATTACATGTAGATCAATGGAGGCTTCACCTCCTTATTCTAAGACACAGGCTGTGACTGGCAGAATTCCACCCACACCATGTTATTTCCACAAAATAATAAAGATTTGATTTCAAATATATATTTGTAACACAATTTAAAACAGTTTATTGATATTATTTGTTTATTATTAATCTGTATTCCAAAGGCAGTTTTTTTATTTTGTGACCAGCAGCAGAGGACTAGAAGCTCCTCCTGCTTATGTTTCCCTGCAGCCAGGCTGGGAAAGATCTGGGTAATAATGTGACAGCTGTATTGTGATTAGGAAAAAGGTACATTGAACTGAAAAATTAAAAAAAAATGTTTTTTTCAATTAAAATAATTACAGTGCCATCATCCACCTACAGCAATAGCAGGGACAATGTAAGTTAACCGGTTCCACACCGCGCACAGTATATTTACTGCGGTGGTGTGGACGCTTAGCGCGAATCGCCGTAAAAAGGCGGCGATTCGCACCGGCGCGCTCTCGTGCCCGGCACACTTCGCAATGAGCTGCTAGAGCCAAAGAGCGACCGCCGATGTAAACACGGCGGTTCCCCGCTCTTTCAATGGGGACATAAGAGATCTACTGATCCCTGTCATTGGGATCAGTTAGATCTCTTATGCCCATGGTAGCCAGTGATGGTAGACAGTTAGAACACACCCAGGGAACACAGTTAACCCCTAGATCGCTCCCTGCAGGTTAACCCCTTCACTGCCAATGTCATTTACACAGTAATCAGTGGACATTTACATTTCTGATCGCTGTATAAATGTCATTGATCCCAAAAAAGGGTAAAAAATGCCCAACATGTCTGCCCCAATATCGCAGTCCCGCCAAAAATCGCAGATCACCGCCATCACCCCCAGAAATTAATTCTCATGATCTGTAAACGCGGCAACTTTTGCGCAAACCAATCAATAAACGCAGATTGCGATTTTTTTTTTTTACCAAAAATATGAGGAAGAATATAAATCGGCCAAAACCGATGAAAAAAATGTTTTTTTTAAAAAAAATTTTGGATTTGAGAAAAAGTAAGAAATATTGTTTTTTTTGCAAAATTGTCGCTCTTTGTTTGTTTATAGCGGCGATCAGAAATGACGCAGCGATGATCAAATACCACCAAAAGAAAGACAAAATTTCGCTTGGATACAACGTCGCATGACCGCGCAATTGTCAGTTAAAGCGACGCAGTGCCGAATCGCAAAAAGTGCTCTGGTCAGGAAGAGGGTAAAACTTTCCGGGGCTGAAGTGGTTAAACAGTGTGTGTTTAGTATCACTTTAAATGAGTTGTAAATTCTCAAGGTTTTTCACCTTAATGCATTAATGTGTAGAGCCTTCTGTGCTGTACCTGCCCTCAGAGCCCCCCTCCCCCCCTTTTTTTTTTTCTTACTTGAACCCATCCATTTCAGCGACAAGCACGAGCCCAGCAGCTCCATCCGCATTGGATAGATTGATAGCAGCAGGAGCCATTGGGGGCGGGCAGAGTCCTGCTATCTGGCAATGGATGCAGCAGTGGGATTCGTGAGCACGCCCGCATGGGTACCCCCAGGGAAAGCGGCTCTTTGTGGGGGCACCTGATGAAGAGGAGGAGCCGGGGCACACAAACACAGTTTGAATTGAAAACTGAGCTAAAGAAATGGAAATAGTATTTTAAAGATGTGAATGCTTTATGGACAGTTACACATGTAAACAGAAGAAGTATAGGACCATTACTTTTTTTTTTGTTGTTTTTTACCCTGGATCTTTCTGCCAGTGAGTAGATTTTAGTATATTATTATGCCCATATGTGTGTGCAAGAACCCTAAAAAAAAAAATCAAGTAGACATCCTTGAGTTCCAATCCAGTGACTTTTCCTAGTCTGCTTCAGGCAAGAAGAAATATTTCCTCAGTCTTCTGTTCCCCAGTGATCAATCTGCAATGTAGCTGTGTAGTAAGTTACAAGGTGAGAGGCTGCAGCAGGGGCTGATCTGTGCTAGATATTTGTTAACACAGCTAAAAACTATGCAGGCACCAATATCTACATGATTATGTTATCCCTGAGCAAGCACCTTAGCCCATGAAGTAAAATGATGACCCTGGATGATGCTTGAACAAAGATGGAGCCATTTTTCTGGAGAGAAACTCAGATGAAGGAATGGCATTGTCTGGTACAGTACTGTGATTTGTAAAGTGCACACTGTATGCACTTTACATGAAAAATATCTGATAGGTTTGCTTTAGGCATTTTGCAGCTTTTTTGTAGCTTGCTGAGCACCTTTCAGCTCCCCTCTGGCAATATTAAACATATCTTAAAGGACACTTGCACTAAGGCAATATGTTGTCTTGCCATCAAGTTCTCCTTTTGATCAAAAGCTTTTATTTCTTTGAGTCACTGATCCAATTTAAGTATGTTTATACCAAGGATCTAGAATTTCCATCAGCAGTTAAAGGGAACAGGTTTCCTGTAATGGGAATGATGGCTGTAGCAGTGAACAGTCAATTCTACTTTAAGATGCTGGTGTGTCATTAAAAATGAATGGGGCCTCAAGGAAATAAGACACTTAACATGTGTTGATGTCTGCTGCAGTAACACATGCTTTACCACAACGCACTATAGCAGGAAAGTATGAAACCAGAATACCAAGAGTGAGAGAAGCTGCCGTTACTGACCATTTCTAAAAATGTCCTCTGTCATATTAATCCAGTACTTTTTTTCCTTCCCTACTAAATCAAAAAAAGTTTTGGTGGGACATACTGTACATTATAAAACTAAAGTCTGGCCAAATGGCTCAGTAACCTATCTTGTAAGATATGTGCACATTTCTATCCTTGCTAAAAAAAAAAAAGATGACCTCCTTCCTCTTGAAAGTTTGCTCACAGCGTTCGCCTGACGTGGGCCATAAATGACTCAAAATACAGCCAATGCAGCAGGGACTGGACAAATTTTGATCCATCTATGGCTGTTCTCTTTGGAAAGGAGTCGATCTAATGGTTGACCCCTCTCGATTGGGACTGTTGATATATTTTCATTTGATTAGCACTGTGCCGAACGTGGGTATCAGATCCCTGCCCTCACTAACTCAAGACAAAGGACCGACCAATCTCACACCGAGCTATCACTAACGTAACAATGCCACTCTCAGCTGCATCCAGCACAAAGAATTTCCAGCAGCCTGAGAGCGATTGTTACCAGGCTAATATAAGCAATTAAACCTTTCACTGCCACCACTGACCTTTGATCCGGAGCATCAGGACTCTCACCAATACCAATTATGATTTATCCAAAACAGTAGCACTTCTTCAAGCCAGGTTCATTTATAACTTGCATTAAGAGCTTTAGGGACAAGGTTAACACTTTTCAAAATAAGGTTTAATAATAAAAAGGTCAAAATTGGTGCAAATAAAATATTTTACAGAAAACAGATATTTCAAAGCAATAAGGACACAATACAGCAACAAAGGTAGAATTTAAGGAGGAAAGATATTTGCAATGTCCTTAGGTTGAACAGAGCTTGGTCGATGAGTCAAAATGGTTCTCAACTTGTTCCTGTTTTGATGGTAGAACTGTCAAACTGTCCTTGGCATCTCTCCTTTTTCTTTGGGATCAAAGGGGTGTTGACAGATAACTTCTCGACCAATTAAGTGTCAGAGGGTTGGTCGCTAGGAGGTCACCATTTCATGACCATGGCCCAGATACAGTTTGTGATAAATATTCATATCTCTGCATCTCTACAGTTTACAGACTACTAACATCAATATTATGGTTCAGCATGAAAGTTGCATTACAACAAATATAAACATGACAGGTTTCTAATGTCTAATTTATCTAGGAGGAAGAAGTGTTACCAGTGGTTCTCCTTATGATCTGTCATAGGGGTGCCTAGACTTGAAATGGTACAAATTATCAGAGGAAACTAAATATGCCCATATTATGTCTGTGCTATTATTTTGGAAGTCATAACATATGCTGACATAACATATGCTGACATTTCAGGATTAGACTGCTAAACTGGCTGAACCTTATGTGGATTGAGCTTTTTACGTCAGGTGTCTGTTAACTTACTAGACAGACAGTTTTATGGACCCGGAGATGTGTATTGGAAAACTGATAAGTGGTATCTGGCCACCAGTCACCAGTTTGTGTATCGGATAACTGAAAGGAAAAAGGTGGGAAGGCAAGGTCACAGTGGTGTGCCCTTCACATACCAACATGGCTGAGGTGAGCTTGAGACATGACAAAATGGCTTCTACTCGCACAGCTAGGCCTCAGCTCAATATGCAGGACCATTACAAGCGCTTGCAGCCAATTGGCTACAGTGCTGATCAGTGCATTCTGGCAGCGGGCAGGATTCTTCCATCTACCTCGCTTGTGTAGATTGGGGATTCTTCTTTTTTTTTCATCAGCCATCTATGGCCAGCTTTAGGAGTAGTTTACACCTGTGTTAGTCCTCTGAATAAACAAAAAACAAGGGAAGGACATAACAGTGCAGTGAATATTGTTGCTCAGAAAGGTCAGTATGCTCAGTAGAAATTAAGATGGTCTGGCCAGAACATTTTCTTGTCTCACCACTGGATAACTGCCTCCCATGTCTATCACTGTTGCTGGTAAGCTGGGGAAAGGAAACTACAGGAACCACAGTGGGAATATGGCACAGGAAGATGGCTGCAATGATCATAGAGTACTACTGGAAAAAAGCGTGGTGGATATGACTCATTGCCCCCTTTTCTAAAGCATACGGCACACTCTGCACTGTTATGTTTATAAAGGCACAGAATGTACACACCTACCTCCTTAACGCCTTATGTGACCTTCCTGTTCATTGTAGGATAAGAGGGACACCACTGGAGGAATGTGCTGAGTCCCCACCTAACATAAAGTGTGCTTTCTTCCTGCTTAAGTTGATGACGTCATCAAGCTATGCTCCCGTGACCTGCTTCCCCACGCCCACTGTGGCTTCCTCATGGGGAATTTGCATTTGCAGATTAATGCATAGCAGTAGTGCATTTCTTTTCTCAGAAATGCATGTCAGTGCTGACTGCAATCAGTTTTTTTTGTGTTAATCATTTGCACTATCACTGGGTACCATGAAGACCACAATACTTCATCCCCACTTATAATGCTAGTCTTCTAAAGAGTGATAATGTGGTTGATCGATCTTCAGAAGCATTATGTCACCTCCTCCTTGCCTGTTTAAACCTGCAACACTAAGTGAATGCAGCATTCTGCATGCAGTACTACCCACAAAGCATGACAGGGGAACATTTTTGCCACTCCATCCACTGCCTTTGTAGCTGAAGGGTGGGCAGTATGAAAAAGGCTCAACTACAGCAAAAACTATCCCTCCTGCTGTGTTTGGCAGGCAGTATAGCCTCTGAGCGTTACCCATTCAAGCATATGCACAAGGTTGCATTGCAGCATTTACAGGGCTGCCTCCTCACCACCTGTCCAATGCTTCAGCAAAGCGAGCTGCCTGCAAATGGCTTCTCAGAGGCATGGTAGTATTACCACATGTCTAAATCTAGCCTAAAAGTACAATATATAAGAGAATAGTTCACAGCATTGCCCCTTCCCCCACGTCACTGCCCTCCACTCTCACCAAGTCTTGAGTTTTGTATATGGAAATATATGCTGTCAAATACATTGGGTACACAGTATATTGCCCATCTCCTTTTTGCCTCCAGGCCAGCAATTTTTTTATATTATAGCATTTAGCTCCCAGAATTTCCTGTGCAAAGGTGTCAACCTTTCTACAACCTGTTCACAGCGGCAGCATTGTCACCCAGAGTGCTGGCTCCCACAGCAGGCTGGAAAATTGACAAGCCACTGTTACAAGCAACAAACATCCAGCACCTCCCTCTATGACCGCCCACAGGTCTGATTGAAAGTGGGCCATTTTCATGTAATTCACCCTGGAGGTAAAAGGAATGAAGGACAAGGGGGGAAAGGGTATTTTTTTCAACATAAGGGTTAGGAAGAGATAATGAGACATTTCAGGTACTGACTATACTAACATATTTACAAAGGCAGACAATTTTTTTTTCAATGAATACATAACTATTTATACTAATGCATAAATAACTAAGACCTTTGAGTGTCTCTAAACCAATTTTGGATTTATACAGGTACATTTAAAAAAATAGAATATTATCAAAAATGTAACTTATTTCAGTTATTCAAATCAAAAAATGAAACTCGTATATTATATAGTTCATTACACACAGAGTGATATATTTCAAGCATTTTTCTTTTAAGTTTGATGATTTATGGCTTACAGCTAGTAAAAATTTGAATATTGTGAAAAGGTTCAAAACTTTAGACTCATGGTGTCACACTCTAATCAGCTAATTAACTCAAAACACATGTAAAGGTTTCCTGAGCCTTTAAAGTGGTTGTCAACCCTTCACAACCACTTTAACCTACAGGTAAGCCTTAAATAGGGCTTACCTGTAGGTTCCTTGCATATCTCCTAAACCTGCACAGTTTAGGAGATATACAGTGTACTTCCCTGTGCCGACGTCATCGGGCACATTGTGCAGTGAAGAAATGCCCTCTATGCCGTTTCTTCACTGAGATTGTGCCGCGATTGTAATGTCACGCGGCTCCGGAAAATCACAGCTGGAGTCCGCGGCCCTGCAAAGAGGGGCAAAGATGGATGCTTCCTGGAGCGGGGACAGCGCGGGCTTCCAATGCAGGTAAGTGTCACATAATAGACTAGTATGCAATGCATATTAGCCTATTATGCTCTTATATTGCAGGGTAATAACGAGGAACAAAGAGGACGTAAAACCCATCAGGGTTTACTTCCTCTTTAAATGGCCTCAGTCTGGTTCAGTAGATTACACAATCATGGGGAAGACTACTGAGTCTTTGACACCCTCTACGAGGAGGGTAAGTCACAAAAGGTTATTGCTAAAGAAGCTGGCTGTTCACAGAGTGCTGTATCCAAGGTTTTTTAATGAAAAGTTGAGTGGAAGGAAAGTATGGTAGAAAAAGGTGCACAAGCAACAGGGATAACCACAACCTTGAGAGGGTTGTGAAGCAAAGGCCATTCAAGAAGTTGTGTAAGATTCACACAAAGTGGACTACGGCTGGTGTCAGTGCTTCAAGAGCCACCACACCCAGACATATCCAGGACATGGGCTACAACTGTTACATTCCTTGTGTCAAGCCAGTCCTGAACGAGACATCAAAAGCGTCTTACCTGGGCTAAGGAGAAAAAGGACTGGATAGTTGCTTCATGGTCCAAACTCCTCTTTTCGGATGAAAGTAAATTTTGCATTTCATTTGGAAATCAAGGTCCCAGAGTCTGGAGGAAGAGTAAAGAGGCACAGAATCCAAGTTGCATGAGGTCCAGTTTCCACAGTCAGTGATGATTTGGGGAGCCATTTCATCTGCTGGTGCTGGTCCTCTGTGTTAAATCAAGTTCAAAGTCAGAGTAGCCCTCTACCAGGAAATTCTAGAGCACTTCATGCTTCCCTCTGCTGACCAGCTTTAAGGAGATGCTGATATCATTTTGCAGCAGGACTTGGCACCTGCCAACACTGCCCAAAGTAGCAATACCTGGTTTAGTGATCATGGTATCACTCTGATTGGCCAGCAAACTCGCCTGACCTAAACCTGATAGAGAATCTGGGGTATTGTCAAGAAGATGAGAGACATCAGACCCAACAATGAAGACGAGCTGAAGGCTGCTATCAAAGCAACCTGGGTTTCCTTAACACATCAGTAGTGCCACAGTCTGATCGCCTCCATGCTGCATTGATGCAGTAATTCATGCAAAAGGAGCCCCGACCAAGTAGTGAATGCATACTATACTGTTCCTGGACATACTTTTCAGTAGGGATGGGCCCCCAGTGTTCGACTCGAACATTGGGGGTTCACCTGTTTGACGCATCCCGAACATTATGGGGCGTTCGAGGGAACTTCAAGTGCCCCATAATTCATTCCATGGCGGGGGAAATGCCGCCCGCTGATTGGCCAAGGCATGCACATGACCTGCATGCTTTGGCCAATCACAGAGCACTCTGCTGTGTGCGATATGATTGGCTAAAAGCAGGGTGCCTTTAGCCAATCACTGCTCAGCAGCCTCAATCCATGCCCCACACTATATAAAGCCACTTGTACAGCGGCTCTATGTATTGTGTATAATGGTGGATAGAGAGACTGAGCTTAACTAGCGGCATCAGTTTAGTGTAGCTAGCTAATTATTGTGAAAAACATTAGATAGATAAAGCGATCTATATACAGTCAGTTAGTATAGGCAGTTTAGTGTAGAGTGAAATATATACTAGATATATACATAGGGCAATCTGTATACAGTTAGTGGAGGTAGTGCAAATATATATATATATATATACCTTCCTAGTGTAAATATATATATAATGCAATGCCTTTAGTGTAGACTATATACAGCTAATTCAGTGTATAGTATATAGCGTCCGTTCAGGCAAAGAAAGAATGTGTGTATATATATATATATATATATATATATATATATATATATATACAGCATATTGAGTGTACACTATATATCAGTGCATTCGGGCGTGTATGTATGGTATATAGTACACTTGACGTGGTATCTTAAAAGATATAGTCTAGTATATATATATATATATATATATATACACACACACACACACACACACATCATATTGAGTGTACACTATATATCAGTGCATTCGGGGGTGTACGTATGGTATATAGTACACTTGATGTGGTGTCCTAAAATATATACAGTCTAGTATATATATACACACAGCGTATTGAGTGTACACTATATATTGGTGCTTTCGGGGGTGTACGGTATATAGTACACTTGACGTGTATTAAAATATATACAGTCTAGTGTATATATATATATATAATATATATATACACAGTGTATTGATAGTACACTATATATCAGTGCATTTGGGGGTGTACGGTATATAGTACACTACTTGACGTAGTGTCTTAAAATATATACAGTCTAGTATATATACATAAACACAGTGTATTGAGTGTACACCATATATCAGTGCATTTGGGAGTGTACGTACAGTATATAGTACACTTGACGTGGTGTCTTAAAATATATACAGTTTTTAAACTGATTTACAAGAGCAGGGCCTGTTGCTGCGCCCAACAAGAGTACTGCAAGGGGTTACAGTGTTCTGGCACTGCCACCACCCAAGGCCCAATTTTTCAGCACCTGTTTGAATGGGGCATGTCATCACAATTTTTAAACTAATTTACAACAGCAGGGCCCGTTCCTGCGCCCAACAAGAGTAACTGCAAGGGGTTACAGTGTTCTGGCACTGCCAACACGCAAGGCCCAAATTTGCGGCACCTGTTTGAATGGGGTATGTCATCACAATTTTTAAAATAATTTACAACAGCAGGACCCGTTCCTGCGCCCAACAAGAGTACTGCAAGGGGTTACAGTGTTCTGGCACTGCCAACACCCAAGGCCCAATTTTTCAGCACCTGTTTGAATGGGGCATGTCATCACAATTTTTAAAATAATTTGCAACAGCAGGGCCCTTACCAAAATTTAAAAAAAAAAAAAATTGTGTGGGGTCCCCCTCAAAATCCAAACCAGGCCCTTTGGGTCTGGTATGGGTTTTAAGGGGAACCCCGTGCCAAAATGTTTTAAAAAAAATGACGTGGGGGCCCCCCTAAAGTCCATACCAGGCCCTTCAGGTCTGGTATGGATTTTAAGGTGAACCCGCACTAATAATTTGCAACAGCAGGGCCCGCACCAAAATAAAAAAAATGTGTGGGGTCCCCCCAAAATCCAAACCAGGCCCTTTGGGCCTGTATGGGTTTTAAGGGGAACCCCGCGCCAAAATGTTTAAAAACATGACATGGAAATCCAAAATCAGACCCTTATCCGAACACAGCCCTGGCATGGCAGGAGGGGTGGGGACGAGCGAGTGCCCCTCCCCTCTGAACCATACCAGGCCACATGCCCTCAACATGGGGAGGGTGCTTTGAGGTCCTCCTCAAAGCACCTTGTCCCCATGTTAATGGGGAGAAGGGCCTCATCCCCACAACCCTTGCCGGTGGTTGTGGGGGTCTGCGGGCGGGGGGCTTTTCAGAATCTGGAAGCCCCCTTTAATAAGGGGGCCCCCAGATCCCGACCCCCCCATGTGAATAGGTATGGCTACTCATTCACCAAAAAAGGAGTAAAGTGGTGCAAAAAACAAGAGGCAGTTTTTGACAAGTCCTTTATTGTGTAAAATAGCTCTTCCTCTATCTTCTTCTGCCCCAGTCCTTCTTCTGCTTCTTCTTTCGGTCTTCCTTCATCTTCAATCTTCTTCTTTCACCGGCCCTGCTCCCGCAGCCATGCTGTACAGAGGCATCCTTATTAAAGGGGGCGTCCAGATTCTGATAAGCCCCGCGTCCACAGACCCCCACAACCACCGGCAAGGGTGGTGGGGATGAGGCCCTTCTCCCCATCAACATGGGGACCTCAAAGCACCCTCCCATGTTGAAGGCATGTGGCCTGGTATGGTTCAGAGGGGGGGGGCGCTCATTCATCCTCACCCCCTCCTGCCATGCCAGAGCTGCGTGCTTAGATAAGGGTATGGTTTGGATTTTGGGGGGGCCCCTACGCCATTTTTTTTTTAAAAAAAGATTGGCAGGGGGTTTCCCTTAAAATCCATACCAGACCTGAAGGGCCTGGTATGGACTTTGGGGGGGACTCCACATATTTTTTTTTCTAATTTTGGCGTGGGGTTCCCCTTAAAACCCATACCAGACCTGAAGGGCCTGATAAGGGGACCCCTACGCAATTTTTATTTTGGGCGGGGTTCCCCCTAAAATACATACCAGACCTGAAGGGTCTGTTACGGACTTTGGGGGGGGACCCTACGCACTTTTTTAAAAAAAAATCAGAGCAGGGTTCCCCTTAAAATCCAGACCTGAAGGGCCTGGTATGGACTGGGGGGTGGCAACGCAGTGCTTTTTCATTGATTTTTATCTATATATACAGCCGCGAGTGGTTTTAAATTACAGTTTTTCCTGTACAAATGTAATTTTGCTCTGGCACTGTTCTAAACATCACAGAGGTGCGCCCTTTTACAGACAGTCTAAGGGGACCCTCAGGCATGATATTTTAAGGAATATTTCATTTTTATTGTTTCACTTTAAGCATTATTAAAATCACTGCTCCTGAAAAAATGATCGATTTAAAAACTTTTTTTTGCATTGATACATGTCCCCTAGGGCAGGACCCGGGTCCCCATACACTTTTTAGGACAATAATTTACATATAAGCCTTTTAAAATGAGCACTTTTGATTGTTCATGTTCGAGTCCCATTTTAACAGCATTTGCGTGTTCGCACGTATTTTTAGCCTGTTCGCAAGTTCTGGTGCAAACCGAACCGGGGGGGGGGGGTTCGGCCCATCCCTTCTTCTCAGTTAGCCAACGTTTCTGTATTAAAAATCCTTTTTTTTTTTTTTATTGGCCTTATGTAATATTCTGAGATACTAAATTTTGAGTTTTCACTAGCTGTAAGCTACAATCATCAAAATTAAAATAAATAGATGCTTTAAAAATATCACTTTGTGTGTAATGAATCTATATAATACTGGTGCATCTCATAAAATTAGAATATCATCAAGAAACTAAAAATTTCCTATCAAAATACTTAACGTAATTTTCCTTTCCTGATGGACTTCATGGCAGCATACCTTTGGGTTAACCCAACCTCCCCGGACACTGGATTGGGGGGGGGGGGGGACTGCCATGGAGTCCGTCAGGAAAGGAAAATTACGGTAAGTGTTTGATAGGAAATTTTCTGTTTTCCTGACAGACTCCATGGCAGCATGCATATGGGAACTAACTATACACCCTATTGGCAGGCAGTGCTAAACCAAAGGCTTTAATTTGTATCATCAACAGACAGGACCTGCAAGCCAAAATAAACAGAGGATAAGGAAGCAGACTCAATAATGAGCCACAAATGTATTGATTGAGGACCACAAGGCCGCCTTCGATTATATTGCGAACTACAAGCAACATAGATGTAGACCTACTCCTGGTCAAGTGAGTAGTCACTACTTCCAAAGGAGCCAAACCCTTGGCTCTGTGAGCCTGTTGGACAATCCATGCCACAATCAGTTCTTTCTGGCAAAATAATGAACAGGCATTCTGAAGCCTGAAGGAAGCTATAGCTTGTAGATATGACTTTACAATATCTGTGGGATTCCTAAAACTGAAGGAAGGCACTGCTGGGAGTCAACTTAAAATTCCCTGTTTACTAGACATGCGCTTTAATCAACTAAGCCACAGCGCTCCTTCTCCCAACTCTAAAGGTTGGCAGAAAAATATCTTGTAATAAAGAGCTGGGTTGGCGCTGCCCTGAATAAAAAAACCATATAAATGTTGTGGCTGTCAGCAGTGTATAAGGTAAGGGATCCGCCCAGGTGTAACCCACCCTTGTGCAAAATAGCAAAAAATAATTTATAATAATAAATAAATTAGCAAAAGTGAACAGTGCTTATGTTATACGTTATATCCTGTGTTTCCCAACCTTGTGCTGGTATAACATATAGAAAACCATAAATATCATAAACCACATAAGATAAACATTTATAGTAAAAATAATTAATAGTGTCCATTAGGTGAGAGTCCATTACTCTTTCATATGTGAATCACACGTGCTCCCCTCTTTTTACCCTGCTTACCGGACAGCGCCACCCCACACAGGGGTAAAGCGCAGGGGCGCCTGTCTAGGTAGGTGATCAGGGGTCTTTGCTTTGATCCTTCTGTGAGTTGTCCAATGTTGTTATCCGGTAATGAATATTTCTCTGCAGTCCTCCGTTGGTCAGTGTGTTAGTGGTCAGTTTGAGATGAAAAAGGAAAAAAGCTCCATAGCGTATATCAGTCAGCAAAAACAATATTTATTTTAAAAGTTCTTTAAAAACAAACATTCAACACGATCCTTGTTAAAAAAAAATTTCTAGATGGTCACTTAGGTCCTAATCACTGCCTCTCCTACTCCTGGTAGCCTGGGACCTTTTACAAAGTCTATTCCTTACTTCCTCCGCAAGGTTTTAACGTACCAGCTGAGAGAGCGAGACAGGGAGTGACCGGAAGTGATGCAATACGTGGTCTGGAGTTAACTGACGCGTTTCGTCCAATGACGTCTTCAGAGGTGCTCATTGGACGAAACGCGTCATGTGACTCCAGACCACGTATTGCATCACTTCCGGTCACTCCCTATCTCGCTCTCTCAGCTGGTACGTTAAAACCTTGCGGAGGAAGTAAGGAATAGACTTTGTAAAAGGTCCCAGGCTACCAGGAGTAGGAGAGGCAGTGATTAGGACCTAAGTGACATCTAGAAAAAATTTTTTAACAAGGATCGTGTTGAATGTTTGTTTTTAAAGAACTTTTAAAATAAATATTGTTTTTGCTGACTGATATACGCTATGGTGCTTTTTTCCTTTTTCATCTCAAACTGACCACTAACACACTGACCAACGGAGGACTGCAGAGAAATATTCATTACTGGATAACAACATTGGACAACTCACAGAAGGATCAAAGCAAAGACCCCTGATCACCTGCCTAGACAGGCGCCCCTGCGCTTTACCCCTGTGTGGGGTGGCGCTGTCCTGTAAGCAGGGTAAAAAGAGGGGAGCACATGTGATTCACATATGAAAGAGTAATGGACTCTCACCTAATGGACACTATTAATTATTGATTTTTACTATAAATGTTTATCTTATAAATATGTGGTTTATGATATTTATGGTTTTCTATATGTTATACCAGCACAAGGTTGGGAAACACAGGATATAACTTATAACATAAGCACTGTTCACTTTTGCTAATTTATTTATTATTATAAATTATTTTTTGCTATTTTGCACAAGGGTGGGGTACACCTGGGCGGATCCCTTACCTTATACACTGCTGACAGCCACAACATTTATATGGTCTTTTTATTCAGGGCAGCGCCAACCCAGCTCTTTATTACACTGTAGCCACAAACTTCCTTTGTTAGGATGGTAACACTGGGGGCAGCAAACCCAATAAAAGTAAGCCTAAAAAATCCTGAGCGCAATACCTCTATCTATTAGAAAAATATCTTGGCTCACATGAGAAACAAAGATGCACCCTTGGGAATTGAGTCGTGCATAGGTAACAGCACCGCTTGACTGGAAAGAACGTAAGACAAGTTCTCCATGACCAGTGAATCAATCTCTGAGGCTTTTTATGCCAACGTGATAGCCATGAAAAAGGTAAACTTGACAGAGCGCTCCAATTCCCAAGGAGCAGTTGAGAACAAAAGGGAGACTGCATTTGGAAAACCTCTGCTTACTCCGAGGTCTGAGCCTAGCTGCTCCCTTGAAGAATTGTTGGACAGGAAAAATTGCCTAGACCGGAATACACCTGTGAAGGCCGATAAAGCTGACACTTGAACTCCGAGGGAACTGAATGATCGAGCCAGAACTAAATCTGACTGAAGGAAGCCTAGAATATTTAGAACTTCTAGGTCAGCAGTTGACATGTATTGAACAAACTTTGACCAGATTCTTCTGTAAACTTTGCATTCATTCTAGTATTTAAGAGAGTGGAGAAGCAGCCAAGGACCTCCAATCTCAAGAACCAGACCGTCAGACGCAACCGTGCTGGACATGGATGTAGAATTGCACCCAGTGACGTAAGGTCTGGCCTGAGGAGAAGGTGCACTGGGTTCCAGAAGCTGAACTGTGCTAGCAAGGGGAACCATGGCCTAATTGGCCAATAAGGCATCACTGCCACTACCTCCACAACCTCTGTTCAGAGTCTTCATAGAAAATCCGAGGTTGACCAGGACTAGAAGAAATGCACAGGTCCTACTGCCTTTTCAATGATTCATCAGGGTATTTGCACCTGAAAACCTCCACATGTAGAGACCATTCGTTGTCCAATTGGACTCTGGAAAGAAAGTCTGTAAGAATATTTTGGACTCTGGGGACATACAGTAAGAGCTGAGATGTAGGCTAGATTCTTCTGAGCCCAAGACATAATTGGCTCTGCTTCCTGTAATAGAGAACAGGCTGTGAGTCCCCCTTTGTCTTTTAATGTAAGAGACCGCCGTAGTGTTGACTAACCTAAGAACACTGATGCTCCCTTCGTTATATGGTGAAAGGCCTGTAGGGTACAGACGGCTGTCCGTTGTTTCAGAAAGCTCAACACAATCTTGTAATATTGACAGCCCCGTCTGCCTTGAGCTATCCCCGCCAGGCAGCATGCCCCCCATTCCGTATTGCTAGCATCGGACGTGATTGTGAAACAGGAAATGGGGCAATGTAATGGCAAATGAGCCAGTTTCTCCATTGCAGCCACCAGGGGACTCATGTAGATGAGCTGAATTCTGGCTCCCACTGCTGGAGAAACCCCTTCCAGAAGGGCCGCATTCTTCAGCATCTACATGATGCTCGGATTCATAGACACCATAGTGCCAATCATTTTAGACACTGAAAGGCACAAGGTGGGAAGAAGACAGGGCCAGGAGTATTCTGTTCCAGAACATCGGGATCCATAGTCAAAGCAATGGTCCCCTTGATTATATTGAACTGAGGCACATAAGAGACAGAGTATGCTCCAGGTGTCTCTTTAAGATTCAGCTGCCAGTCAAATTTGAGGAGCATAGAAAAGACCTGATCTCTGGGCTCCAGCAGCTGCCCTCTGTCTTGGGACAGTAGGACAAGGACATCCACGTAACTATGCAGGCGTATGGTCCTTGTTTTGATAAAGACTATAACAACCAATAAGACCCCGGAAACACACAGGCTGATGTTGAAAGCCGGAATGACTGGACTACAGCGAACCGAAGGAACTTGCGGGAGTCTTCTAAAATGGAAACCTGAAAGTAAGCATCTTAAGTCTATTGGAAACAAGCCGGTCACCTGGTTGGACCCCCTATAAATAAGGGACAATGTTTCCACCTTGAACTTCCTCCAGTGCTGAAAATTGTCTCAGGTGTGCAAGGTCTAAAACCGGCCTCCGCAAGCTGTCCTCTTCATGAACATAAAGAGGGGCGAGTACCTGCCCTGAAATCTCTCGCATTCAGAGACTGGCACAGCAGCACTTTGCGAAACCAATGCCTTACGTAAAGCATGAGTATATGCTTCCTTTACCTCAGAGTGAGACAAAATCCATGGAAATAAATCTGAGATGAGGAGGGCTTATGATGGACCATGCATGCCCTCAAAAGACCACTTTGATGTCCCAATAGTCTGAGGCCCAAACTCAGTAGTGTGGTAGAAATTATAATACGCTGTGCGCATTTAGTTTCGCTTGCGCTAATAAGTGCACTTTTCAGCTCTTTTGGATAATGCATTTCGAGTGCACTCATGCTTACCAAGTAAAACAGACACAGTAAGCTGTTCTCACATTGGAAGCCCCCAAACAGTCCTGGATAACAGTGGGAGCTCTGTTTAATTATAGGGATGAACAGGGATAACAAAGGGACTTGGTGGCTTCATGATTACGTTCATACAGTAGCTGTTATACAAGACTCAACAAATGAAAACACATGTTTATATTCAAACAGAACAATGGCTAGGAGAGTATCTGGTCGTGCTTGTGTAGACTAGTGTGTACGACTTCCTGTCGTTTGTACTTGAAAAACTGCTCTCCACAGTTAACAAAGAAACCCACGTGCAGTGGGAATGGCGTCTAGGAAATCGTGAACACTATTCCGACCAAGCTCGTGCACACACTTCCGCTTTTACCATCGGGGCGAACCCTACTCCACGAGGCTCAGCGAGCCATTGTTTGTATACAGTTATACTATTGTTCCCACGTACGCGGGCCTGTTTGCCGGGATGCAGTCGCCATGAGGTGGCCAGTCTCTGCGTGAGACATAAGGGAGCATCCCTTAAACGGTAAAACTCCCGCATCTACGGGAAGGTTTCCGCTATCAACGGTCCTTCCAACGGTGTCTGTGTGTGCGGACATGCTTGCATGAGCGTATTGCAGCAAAACTAACACTGGGAGTCATCTGACAATATACATTGAATACATCCTAATAAAATTTCCACAACAGTTCCCCCTCTTTTGTTATATGCTCCCTTGTGTCACTCAATGAATCTTGATCTTCTTCTTAACACTAACACCAGTCCATAGTTTAAAAAAAAATAAAGTTAAAAAGGGAACGAACAAAAGAAAACCAGGGCTGACACGTAGACTCAATTCTTTGGGAGCTATGACTCAGTGGGAAGGCATGAAGTGGGGGGGTTGTAGCGATCGCTGGTCGGTCTGGAATCCTCTGCATATGGTACATTGGCTGGACTTCAGGCTTCTTGTCTCGGCAAGGAAGAATGGTCGTATGTTCTGGCTTTGGTGACTCAACCAATCAGGCAGCCCCCCCCTCCTCTATCCCCGCATCTCTAGGGTGACCATTCATCCCAACCCTCCAACCACAATTTGTGATAATCAATCAAATTTTGTATGATTGTTATTATTTGTATTGGAAGCACAACAGCACACCTTTGTACTCTGCCTGAGACAAACGTATGCTAAGCCCAAATAGGGCTAGCATGCGTTTGCCTCATGCATAAGGAAAAGGACCCCTTTGTACTCTGCCTGAGACAAACGTATGCTGAGCCCAAATAGGGCTAGCATGCGTTTGCCTCATGCAGAATGAAAAGGACTCCTTTGCACTCTGCTTGGGACAATCGTATGCTGAGCCCAAATAGGGCTAGCATGCGTTTGACTCTTGCAGAATGAAAAGGATCACTTTGCACTCTGTTTGGTACAAACGTATACCGAGCCCAAATGGGGCTAGCATGCATTTGCCTCATGCAGAATGAAAAGGACCCCTTTGCACTCTGCCTGAGACAAACGTATACTGAGCCCAAATAGGGCTAGCATGTGATTGCCTCATTCAGAATGAAAAAGACCCCTTTGCACTGTGCTTGGGACAAACGTATGCTGAGCCAAAATAGGGCTAGCATGCATTTGCCTCATGCAGAATGAAAAGGACCCCTTTGCACTCTGCTTGGTACAAACGTATGCTGAGCCCAAATAGGGCTAGCATGTGCTTGCCTCATGCAGAATGAAAATGACCACTTTGAACTCTGTCTGGGACAAACGTATGCTGAGCCCAAATAGGGCTAGCATGCGTTTGCCTCATGCAGAATGAAAAGGACCCCCTTGCACTCTGCCTGAGACAAACGTATGCTGAGCCCAAATAGGGCTAGCATGTGTTTGCCTCATGCAGAATGAAAAGGACCCCCTTGTACTCTGCCTGAGACAAACGTATGCTGAGCCCAAATAGGGCTAGCATGCGTTTGCCTCATTCAGAATGAAAAGGACCCCTTTGCACTCTGCTTGGGACAAACGTATGCTGAGCCCAAATAGAGCTAGCATGCGTTTGCCTCGTGCAGAATGAAAATGACCACTTTGCACTCTGTCTGGGACAAACGTATGCTGAGCCCAAATAGAGCTAGCATGCGTTTGCCTCATATAGAATGGAATGGACTCGTGGAACAAAAGAAGAAACATGGACACAAAAAAAATGAATATGAATATGACATGTTTTATTCAAAGAAATATATAAGACCGAAAGCTGATTAATGCAATGTAGACATTGTTTTTTAAATGTAATCATCTTGCCATGACACCTCGCCATCAGTCGCTACAAAATATTGTGCAAACTGGTTGCGGATTGTCATGACACGAGCATAAATTGAAATTCCATAAATTGAACTCGATGGCCTGGGTTGCTGGGTTCTGGTTCCACATTGCTCTTCTCATTGTCCCTCAGAAAATTGTGAAGAACGCAGCATACCAGGACCACCTTTATTGTGTTCTCAGCATCGAGTTGCATAGAGGACAGCAAAACCCTCCATTTTGCCGTGCAGACACCAAAGCACATTCTACCACACGGCGTGCACGGCTGAGCCTGTAGTTCAGTGGTTCTCAACTCCAGTCCTCAGGACCCACGAATAGGCCAGATTTTAAGTATTACCTTGGGGAGATGCAGACTACAATACTGCAATTACTGAGCAAATGATATCACCTGTGATGTATTTCAGTTATCTTGCAAACCTGGCCTGTTAGTGGGTCCTGAGGACAGGAGTTGAGAACCACTGCTGTAGTTGAAAGCTCTTTTTTCATGGCTGAGACCATAGCCACTATATGGCCTCATAAGGTTTTTGTCCAGTCCAAACGCCTTGTCTGCAACCATGACCAATGGCTAAATTGGTTGATCAGTGTAGGGTAGAGGCCTGCTGGGTGATGTGTTGAGGAGTCCCTCATGAAGACGACGTCTGAATGACGATTCACAGAATATGCGGGCGTCGCCTTTACTGCCGTATGCTCCCACATCCACGACAGGGAATTTCAGATTGGCATCAGCCAATGCCAGGAGGACCACTGAAAAATATTTCTTGTAATTGAAATAAGATAACCCGGAGTGGGGAGGCTTCTTCACTCTGATGTGTTTCCCATGCAGGGCACCGACACAATTTGGAAACTGCGTTTTTCCCAGAATCCATCCACAACTGATTCCCAAATTTGTTCGGTGGGCTCCGACATTACTACTTCATGTAGCTCCTCCCAAATTGCCACACACGTTGATAAAGTATTTAAATAAAAACAGCATAGAAATAAAAAGTCCTACCCCTAAGCCTAACACTATTATTATTGTTCAAGATTTATATAGCGCCAACAGTTTACGCAGCACTTTACAGTGTAGAGGGGAGAGACAGCACAATTACAATACAGGAGGGATGGAGGGCCCTGCTCGTAGAGCTTACATTCTAAAGAGAGGGGGTGGTGGTACAAAAGGTAGCTGCGGGGGATGGGCTGATGGGGGTAGCTCAGGTACAGTTCTTAGGTGGGTGAGGCATAGGCTTCCCTGAATAAATGAGTTTTCAGGGATCTTTTAAAGGTGGACAGGGTAGGGGCTGATCGGACATACTGAGGCAGGGAGTTCCAGAGGATGGGAGAGGCTCTGGAGAAGTCCTGAAGGCATGCATGGGAGGAGGTAATAAGGGAGCTAGAGAGCAGGAGGTCCTGGGAGGAGCGGAGGGGACGATTTGGGCGATATCTGCAGATGAGGTTGCTGATGTAGCTGGGGGCGATGTTGTGGATAGCCTTGTATGTTGTGGTTAGTATTTTAAATTTTACACGGTGGGGTAGGGGAAGCCAGTGAAGGGATTGGCAGAGAGGGGCAGCAGTCACGGATTGGTTAGTGAGATGTATTAGTCTAGCAGCAGCATTCATAATAGACTGAAGGGGGGATAGCCTGTGTAAGGTTAGGCCATTAAGGAGAGAGTTGCAGTAGTCAAGGCGGGAAATAACGAAGGAGTGAATAAGTTGTTTTGTGGTCTCCTTAGTCAGGAAGGGGCGAATTCTGGAGATGTTGCGTAGGTTAAGGTGGCAAGTTTTAGCCAGTGGTTGGATATGGGGGCTGAAGGAGAGGTCAGAGTCAAGGATTACACCCAGTACCCTGGCATGTGTGGAAGGACCAATGGTTGTGCTATTGATCTTAATAGTAAAGTCATCGGGGGGGGCGGCAAGGAGGAAATATAACAAGGTCAGTTTTAGATTGAGTTTGAGAAAGTGGTGTGACATCAATACCGATATGTCATTCAGTAAGTTTGTGATCCATGAGGAGATCGAGGGGGTGAGTTGAGGAGTGGAGAGATAGATCTGGGTGTCGTCGGCGTAGAGGTGGTATTAGAAGCCATGGGAGGTTATCAACTGGCCCAGGGAAGAGGTATAGATAGAGAATAGGAGGGGCCCAAGGACGGAGCCTTGGGGTACCCCAACAGAGGAAGAGGAGCGGAGGAGATGGAGTTGTAAATAAAAGTTGCGCTGAGATAGGTAGGAGGAGAACCAGGATAAAGCAGAATCACGGAGGCCAAGGGAGTGGAGTTTGCTGAGGAGGAGGGGGTGGTCGACTGTGTCAAAAGCAGCAGAGAGGTCCAAGAGTATGAGTATGGAGTATTGCCCATTGGTTTTAGCAGTTAGTAGGTCGTTGGTGAGCTTTAGTGAGGTAGTTGCAATTGAATGTTGTGGCCAGAAGCCGGACTGTAGGGGGTCGAGAAGATTGTTGTCAGTGAGGTAGCAACTCATTCGGTCATGTACAAGGCATTCAATAAGCTTGGAGGCAAACGGGAGCAGGGAAATGGGTCTTAAGTTATTCAAACAGGTGGGGTCAAGTGAAGGTTTTTTAAGTATGGGGGTAACCAGTGCATGTTAGAGTGGGGAGGGAAAGGTGTCGGAGGAGAGGGAGAGGTTGAATATATGGGTTGAGTTTAGAATAGAGCGGGAAGGTGGCCGCAGTAATTATGAGGGGACAGGTGGTAAGGTGGGCTATGGAGAGGAGTTTATCAACTTCCTCGGTGGTAACAGGGCAGAAGGAGGAGAGTATTTGAATGCGGTGTTGGATAGGAAGCTGGATGTTGGATATCTCCTTGCGAATTGTGTCGATTTTGCTTTTGAAGTGGTTGGCAATTTCTTGAGTGGTAAGCAAGTTGGTAGGTGTGGGGTGAGGTAAGGAGTTAAGGGTAGAAAAGAGTTGACGAAGTTTGGATGAGAGTGTTGTAGTAGGTTTGTTTAGCAGTGTGGAGGCAGGAGTTGTATTTGAGAAGGGCAGATTTATAGAGGTTAAAGTCTTGCAGGGATTTAGATTTACGCCATGCTCGCTCAAGAGCACGGCTGCGTCTCTTGAGGCTTCTGGTGTCGTCTGTTTGCCAGGGTTGTGGCAGATGAGACCTAGTTCTGCGGGTAGAGAGGGGAGCAAGTGTGTCTAGGAAGGATGAAAACGTGTTGTTGTAGATAGCAGTGGTTTGGTCTGTATATATATATATATATACACACACACACACATATACACAGTATCTCACAAAAGTGAGTACACCCCTCACATTTTTGTAAATATTTTATGATATAGTTTCATATGACAACACTGAAAAAAATGACACTTTGCTACAATGTAAAGTAGTGAGTGTACAGCTTGTAGAACAGTGTAAATTTGCTGTCCCCTCAAAATAACTCAACACACAGCCATTAATGTCTAAACCACTGGCAACAAAAGTGAGTACACGTCTAATGAAAATGTTCAAATTGGGCCCTCTTGGGCATGGAGTTCACCCGAGCTTCACAGGTTGCTACTGGAGTCCTCTTCCACTCCTCCATGACGACATCACAGAGCTGGTGGATGTTAGAGACCCTGCGCTCCTTCGCCTTCCATTTGAGGATGCCCCACAGATGCTCAATAGGGTTTAGGTCTGGAGACATGCTTGGCCAGTCCATCACCTTTACCCTCAGCTTCTTTACCAAGGTAGTGTCATCTTGGAGGTGTGTTTGGGATCGTTATGTTGGAATATTTCCCTGTGGCCCAGTCTCCGAAGGGAGGGAATCATGCTCTCTTTCACTATGTCAAAGTACATGTTGGCATTCATGGTTCCCTCAATGAACTGTAGCTCCCCAGTACCGGCAGCACTTATGCAGCCCCGGACCATGACACTCCCACCACCAATGCCTAACTGTAGACAAGACGCACTTGTCTTTGTACTTCTCACCTGGTTGCCGCCACACACGCTTGACATCATCTGAACCAAATATGTTTATCTTGGTCTCATCAGACCACAGGACATGGTTCCAGTAATCCATGTCCTTAGTCTGCTTGCCTTCAGCAAACTGTTTGTGGGCTTTCTTGTGCATCATCTTTAGAAGAGGCTTTCTTCTGGGAGGACAGCCATGCAGACCAATTTGATGCAGTGCGGCATATGGTCCGAGCACTGACAGGCTGACCCCTCACCCCTTCAACCTCTGCAGCAATGCTGGCAGCATTTATCGTCTATTTCCCAAAGACAACCTCTGGATATGATGCTGAGCACATGCGCGCAACTTCCTTGGTTGACCGTGGTGAGGCCTGTTAAACCGCTGTATGGTCTTGGCCACCATGCTGCAGCTCATTTCAGGGTCTTGGCAATCTTCTTATAGCCTAGGCCATCTTTATGTAGAGCAATTTGAGTTATTTTGAGGGGACAGCAAATTTACACTGTTATACAAGCTGTACACTCACTACTTTACATTGTAGCAAAGTGTCATTTTCATGTGTTGTCACATGAAAAGATAGAATAAAATATTTACAAAAATGTGAGGGGTCTACTCACTTTTGTGAGATACTGTATATTTATAAATAACCAGCCATGCACTTTAGTTTTGATTGTGGTTTTGAATTTGTGGAAATTAATTTCCGTGTACTGTGGAAGACCAGATATAATGAATGCAGGGTCCTTCTGGGTTAAGTAACACTTTAACCAGGATACAATAGCACCTATTGCATGATCACAGGTTTCATTTTGTGACTGGTCACTGGCAGAGACACTAAACCAGTGCTGATGCCAGTCAAGTACACAGTGTTGGTGTTTGTGGGTGGAACTTTCAGCAGGAGCTGTATGATCTAAAAAAGAACTGTTTAAAGCAGAGTTCCACCCACATTTTTCACTCCTCACCATGCAGCTCTAATGTGCATCCTTAAAATGAATTGGCAATTTATTTTTTTTCTGTTCACTTACCCAATTTACGCCTATATCTAATTTCACTTCCTCCTTTAGGGGACACAGCACTGTACGTCATTTCTGGCTTTGCATTAGCTCCTGGGAGATCTTGGTCGGCTTGACATGGCACTGCTCCCGTAACATTGGAGTCTATGGAAAACCTTGGTCAGCTTGGAGCAGTGCCATATTTAGCCAGGTTGAACAAACAACCAATCAAAAAATGTATATGTATGTATGTATATATATATATATATATATATATATATATATACATATATATATACACATACATACACACATACATACACACATACATACACACATACATACATACACACACACACACACATACATACAATCCCATATACACAATCCTTCACCCACAGTTGATCCAGAGGAAGGCACAAAAAAAACAGCAAAGCGTGATCCAATTTGCTATAGCGAGGGAAAAAAATTCCTTCCTGATCCCCCGAGAGGCAATCGGATATTCCCTGGATCAACTTTACCTATAAATGTTAGTAGCCAGTTATGTTATGTACCACGCTGTGTAGGCGATTCACAAAGTAAGAAAACCATGCTGCACAAATAGAAAACTGGGCATAGTTTACAGCACACCTTTGTTACATTGCACAAGGCATGAGTATTCTAGGGGTATTTTTATCTTAAAAGTCATATTTCAGACAGAACTCCGCTTTAAGCCATTTGAAGTAATCGGACATTCAATTATTAAAAAGCCAAGGTAAACCTTTACCAAACATTTTATATAATAAAAAGATAGTGCCCAGAATTTAGCTTTCCGCTTTTTTCCTGCTGCTGGTTTTTAATATCAGCTGGTGTGTAGAGAATGGGTATTTAACATTATGGAGGATTACAGGTAGGTTAAACAAAGTACAGTTTAAATGTGTGGACATTTTCAGTGATTACATATATAAACAACTGATTTAAACAGTCTGGATTTTTTTTGTTCTGTGACATTTTGTTTCCCATCTGTAGCGGCAGTGGAAGGTGCTTCCTGGAGCTCCCAACGTACAGCCGGGTGGTAATGTCCTTGACCTGTGAGACACATTGGACACCATCAGTGTTTTGTCTCCGTGTAGCTGTTCAAGTCACCGTTCTCAGTCACAAAAGGCATTTCTTTGGGTTTCGGACAGAATGGGACATATCGGAGCCAGGAGGAGGTACAGAATTTTGTTCCAATGCCAAAGGGAAGGTCATAGACATTGTTCACATCGCAGCAATCTAAGTCTGTCTCGCCATTCACCTCTTTCCAAGCAACGATTCCTCGCTCTTCCTTTGTGCCTGCATAGGTAAGGGAAAAAATTCAGATCCTGTGAAAATGGCCATATTTATGGCTATTCAAAGAAACTGCTTTTGTGAGAAAAAGTGGCACTTTTATTCTGTGATTTGCCCTGATATGACCATAAAATTATGTTCCTAACACAAAGTATGTCAACGTGATTTGCAAATGAAAGACTTTAAAAATAAATGTAATTTTTAGTGTGAACAAGGGAATATATTTTCATATTTAATGCAACGACCATACACAAAAAAATAACTGAATATAAAATAAAAACCAGCAAAAATAATAATAATAGCTAAAAGGAGGAAAGATGGGAGGAGTTGGGACGAAGGAAGAAACAGGGGAAACTCGCCCCTCACATCTGTGAAGTTTCTTTAAAGTGTATGTCTGGGCAAAATCAAACAAAAAAATGCAAGTACAGAAAAATACCTGCTAATCCATCCACAAATCCAGTGCATTCATAACTTCCTTGTAGATAGCTGACAACACTGCCTCGGTTGCAGTGAAATCTCAAGCGGTGTTGTCAGCTCTGCCTGAGTTCCCCTCTGCTAGACTACAGAACAGTGGCGGCTGGTGGGTTTTTTTTTTTGGGGGGGGAGCGGCAAACGACTACCCAACCCCCCCCCCCCCCAGCGGTTCCTGTGGCAATCCCCCCCACCCCCCGACACCAATATTAAAAGCAATTTTTTTTAACTGACAAACATGTCATTTAACCTGCTCTGTGTAGTTGGTTTTGCACAGAGCAGCCCCAATCATCCTCTTCTTGGGTCCCCCGCCAGTGCGCCTGGCCCCTCCCTCCTGTCGAGTGCCCCCAGAGCAAGCAGGCTTGCTCTCGAGCTGCTGCTCTGAGTGTCCATTCAGACATGGAGCTATGGCTTGGCTGCGCCCCCTCTCCTCATTGGCTCACTGGAGATGAGGGACAGCAGCGGGAGCCAATGGCTCAGCCAATGTGGGAGAGTCCCCAGAGAGCCGATGCACTCATGCACATCACTGGATCGAGAGGGAGCTCAGGTAAGTATTGGGGGGGGGGGGCTGCTGCACAGAGAAGGGTTTTTTTTACCTTCTGCATAATGCATGAAGGTAAAACACCTTCAGCCTTTATAACTACTTGAAAGGGGACAGTCTAACTAAAACAGGTTATATTTCAGTTTACCGTGGATCCAGCTGAGGGAACAAATGCCCTTCAGCTACTTAAAATGTTTCCTGTGAGTGCTACTAACCTCTGCCCATATAAATAGTTGTCATGCAGAGCTGTAAATGCCAGCCAGATAACCCCAGCCCTGGGGACTCCGCTATTAACCCATGGTTGATTTAGCCCATCAGTCCCTGCCTCTTTTGTGGGGGGGGGGGGAGGGGGGTGGACTGACCTCTTTAAACAAAGACAGTTCTTTAGAGCTAAACCTTGGTTACCTGGTATGGTGTTGTCTAGAATGAAGCCTAGGGAACCTCCGACAAACATTCCTGTAGTTAGTAGCACCAGGATCACTTGGTCTAGCCCACTGATTCCTTGGAAGAAAAGAAATGTATATTCTTAGTTATATTGCTATGTGAAAGACTCCAATGGAAGGAGCCATTTCCCGACTTGTGCTGTGAAGTTAAAGGAAAGTTGTACCAAAGAGAAGCATATATAAAGGCTGCCTATGCTGACCTCCTCCTGAAACGCTGATACTTTCAGTCCCTGAGTCAAAACAAGTGTAAAGGTCACTACTCACTCTTGGTCTTGGTCAGTGAATTAAAGACAGGATGACAGAGAGGCTACTACCATTTTCAGAAGGAGGCCATTCATTTTTTAATTCGATTTTTACCTGCTTGCTGTTCCATATTTTGGACATTGTATTTCAGAAAAAGGTCTCCCTCTAGTGGTCATAACAGGATTATTAGCCATGCTTAAAGAGACACTGTCCATTGAAGGCAAAGTGACAGTCGGTGTCTGTGTAAATCCAAACCCTGACCCCTTTATACTCACCTCCCTGTGCTCCTTTTTCTGTGGCTGCCAGTGCTAAATACAGAGTACTTCTGGTTATAGGGAAGCCTCTAATCTCCTCACATGACAGAGGTGGTGACGTCACCGCTCACTCAGAGCTCTGACACCGGGTATTTTGGTGCCAGCTGCAATAAAGTGGGAAGCTGCAGGAGAGTGCTGGAAAAGCGAGTAAAATGTGGTCCATACAAATTTACATGAATAAACTTCTGACGTCACAATATACAGAAACGTATTGCCATATTGCAGAGACCTTGCCTTATCTATTTCTTTGCCTGAATGTGTACAACATAGGTGCATGTTTTTGTCAGGATTGATGTTGTTACTTTATGCCTATTTCAATACCACTAAACGCCTTTGGATCAAGGGCTGGTTCACACCACAAATTGCTTTTTTGATATGGTTTGTGAATACTTATACTTGTTTTCATATGATAGAATGCCTTGACTTCCAGAGGATAATTAAACCCCTGAAGAAGCCCTAACAGGTGAAACATGTCGGAATTCACCAGTAAAATACTGCTATGTAACGAAGGACCACAAAAATTGGGTCATAAGTGCATATGTTTTTATATGGATTTAATATATTGAATTATTGTTCAATAAAAATGTTTAAGGAAAACTTGGTTACTATTATGTTGCACCAATAAAGTCCCATTAATTGCTCCTCTTTTTTTCTTTATATATTACGGGATGTGGTGCTGTAGCTGATGATTAATGTGGTGCTGATAACTAATCCACATTAATGCATAAATCCACCAGGAATTGCACAAGACTGTGATTGCGTTCCTTTGAAACTTGAGTTTGCTGCAGGCAGGATAAAGCATTTTTTCAGTCTCCTTTCAGCCAGTGATCAGACTGCAACATTGTAACCTGGTACCAAGTCACAAGGCGAGAGGCGGCAGCAGAGGTTAATCTGACATTTATGAACACAGCCAAAGCACAGGCACTAATATTTACATGATTATGTCATCTCTGAGCTGACATCCAAGTCCACAAATTATATGATGAACCTGGGTGATGCCTGAACAGGTGGGCACTGTCATTCTGGAGAGAAAAACAGATGACGGTATTGTCAGGGGGAGTACTGTGATCTCCTTGAGAGGTAATAAATACCTGAAGAAGTCTTACACTGACATATTACACCCATAGATTTAACACGAAAAAAAAGATTGACAGGTCCACTTTAGTTGGAAGTAAACTTTTCCTTACCGGTTTCTAAAAGTGCTGCATTTTTGTTAACCCAGTTTGGAATGGTCAGGCCACAAAATATGGAAAATCCAACTATAAAGATATTTCTGGAGGAATTCATGTCGGCAAACTGTAAAAAAATAAAAATAAAACCACAACAGATCTTCATGTGTACCAAAAATATTGTATCCAAGGTCTAGAGAGTGTTTATATTTGTAAGGTTTCTTAAAGTGGAAGTAAACCCTCCTATGGTTTTCAGCCAAGGAAGCTTCCCTCTTGGCCTCTAATTAATGGGGGACTGTTATGGCAGTAGACAAAAAGAGAG
>BLSH010386775.1:1164175-1174232 GCA_018402905.1 Glandirana rugosa | reverse complement strand
GTATTATTGAAATAACATTAAGACACATATCTAAAAGTTATATACAAGTATTTTACATTTCACATTCGATGACCTGTTAAGACATGGTAAAAGAACAAACCTTGCCAGGTCGGGTCCTCGAATAGAATACTGGGGAAAGAAAATAGTAAAAATGTGTCCAGGAGAAACCGTATAGTTAGAGGACCGACTAGACAATGTATAACTGGTAGTGGTTACAGAAAGGTAGGTTGGGGTTTTGTATACCCAAAAATCGAGCATGTCTACACTTTCCCTTACATGAACGAGCACGGGGTACCAAGGCGATACAGAATTGTCCAGTAGCTTACACTTTACATTTTATGAACATATATTGAAAATCTATACACAGAATTACAATAAAGTTATTATGTTTTATTGGTATTGTACTATAAGCCCTGTTTAATGACAGTTCATGCTGTAGGGGTTCCTAGCCCAGCTCAGTTGATATTGAACTTACAAGAACAGAAAATAAGAGACAGGGGCGTAACGATAGGGGTTGCAGGGGTTGCAATTGCAACCGGGCCCCATGGTCCAGGGGGCCCATGTGCCTCCCTTGTACACCTGAATAGGAGGGATGGCGGGGGCGGCATTTAGAGGACCCAATCTCCTCCATTTTCCTCTATCCAGTTTACTTGTCTTCTGCTGTTCCCAGGGCCCCTGTGTGCTTCCCTGGTCCCCCTGGGGCCTGCTGCAGAACTTGTGAAAGGGCCCCACTGCAGTACCATAATAAAGGGACCCACAATAGGAGTAAAGGGCCCCAGCATCAGTGGGAAGAGGGAAGGGCCCTGGCCAGGGGTCAGGGGGCCCTTCATAATTTCTTGCACCGGGGCCCTGAAGGTTCTAGTTACGCCTCTGATAAGAGAGTTGTCTGTACTATCTCTACTGCTCACGTTGTATTACTGTCTGTGTCCCAGCTTGGTAGATACACCACCTGAATTTATGCTGGTGACCATTGTCGCCTAGACATAATACAATGGGAGATTCAAAATTAGGGGAATTCTTTCAGTGAGGATACCAGTTCCAGTGACAACTGAACTGTCTAAGGGCCAGTTTACACCTGAATTGCACAGAAACGTGGTCTGCGATTCTTGTGGGATTCCGTGCGGTGCGATTTTCAAAATCACACTGGATTGCACCAAAAGTAGTGCATGTACTGCAATACCATGTGATCTGGTACAGGCAAACGCCTGGTAGGAATACATTGACAACTGCAGCAAAATCACCCACCCAGTGCGTCTTGAATGTGGTGAGAGAAATGAGCATGGAACGTGAGTTTCCAACATCGTGTTCTGGTGTGAATGAGTCCTAAGAGGGAATTCCCTTTTAGACATGTGTAATTTGTTTCCAAATTAGTTTTTTTTGTCAAAATTGGGCATATTTGTTAATTTGGAAACATCCGAATTAACGAAAGTCCGTTTAACAAACTTTTTTCTAAAACAACATTTTCCTAAAAAGCTTGAGAATTCAAAAGAACGAAAATCAGAAAATTCGGAAGAAGCAAAATTCGAAAATCCATAAATTCAAAAATTCGAAAGAACAAACATCTGAAAATCAGAAAAGATCAAATATCTGAAAATTCAAAAAGAACAAAACTGAGAACAAATATCGGAAAGAACAAAAAAAAATTTGGATAATTTCTATTATAATTAAAATATTACATTTATTAACCATTATTATAGTTTATTATTATTATCATTATTATTAATAATAATAATAATAATAATAATACAAACTATAATAAATAGTTATAAACTATTAAAATTATAAGTATTGGAATATCCTTTCAAATTTGGCTGTTAGTGAACGTAACGAATACGAATTTATCCGAAGTTACAAATTATCCGTAATAACGAAATGCCAGATAATTCGTAACTTTGGATAAATTAGTATTCTTTATGTTCACTAACAGCCAAATTTGAAAAGGAAATTCCAATACCTATAATTTGATAGTTTAGAACTACTATTATAGTTTTTATTATTATTTGTTATTAATAAATAATAATAATCATAATAAAAAAAACTATAATTATGGTTAATAAACTTAAAATTTTAATTATAATAGAAATTATCCAAATGATTTTCTTTGGATTTTCAAATTTTCAAATATTTTGGATTTACGGTCTTTCAAATTATTATGAATTATCGAAATAACGAATACCGCATCTACACGAATGGAACATAAGGAATATGAATCTATCCGAAGTTACAAATTTATTTGAAATAACGAATATTCCGAAAAACTAAAACAAAAACAAAAAAAAATTTCTTGGCAATGCACATGTGTATTCCCTTTCATTTGTAAATATATTTTCTCTAACTTCCTGTTGCATCCCCGGGACAGAAAGTAAAAGGGAAATATCCCAACAAGACAAAGATAGTCTAAAATAAACGGACAGGGGTTTTGACCCTTCCTTAATAAAAAATAAATAAAAAATGGCTTTACATACACTAATATTTTCTGCTAAAAAGGTGTACCCTTTTCCCCTCTGAGAAAGTTGGGAGGTAGGTCTATAGGTGCTGTAAAGCATATCTAAAGAAATAGATCTTTTAGTGTATAAAGTAGGTAAGGGTTCAAAGCAGAACTCCAGCCAAAAGAATCAATATAAAAGTAGCAAGAGAAAAACAGCCTATTAACAGATAAAATAAACCAGCTTTTGCTGCAATGTTCGGTTCATTGCAGATTTATCCTGCACTCCTTTTTGTGCTGCTAGATGTGCTCAGGCTGATAGTCTGCATCATTTCACCACTTCTGCCTGGGTCCCCCTGCACACGTCTCAGCCACTGACTGTACAGTGAAAGGAGAAGCAGCATAGTGCTTAGTCTATCCCTCTGTCACTCTGCTCTCCCCTCCTATTAGCATGCTTTTTGTCAGCACATGACCTGATAGGCTCCTTGTAATGTGTGTTCCTTCCACACTCCAGCACGCTGTACAGGAATTGCAAGAGGCGGATACCAGGACAGATTCAGGTACTTACACTGCTCACTTAAAAAATAAAAAATGTATTAAAGAATAAAATGGGATCATTTGCATCTTTCATATTTGCCTGAAGTTCAGGTTTAAACTCCTGTGGGAAGAGGTTTTTTTTTTTTTTGAATGTTCACATTCCATTTTCCTTCATTTTCAAAAGAGAAGAGAGGACCATTCTCACCAGAACATGTCCCACTTGGAAGATTTATACATTTTTTCTGTTTTAGTGACAACTAACATTTTGTATTCCCCCATCAGTTTTGCCCCAGTGCCAGTGGTAACAAGGACAAACATAGAACCTACTTAACAGGAATGCAGACAGCATAAAAAAAAAGAAAAGATATATATATACACACACACATAAATACATACATACATACACACACACACTCTATTCAAAACAAAAAAAGTTGAGCTCATTTACAAGCTTTGTTGCATATTTGCATTTACCGGGAAGATTTGGAAGATGTAGGTCCTGGAGTATTGCCACTTTCCATTACTTTTAGAGTAATAAGGAATTGGTAATGGTATATTCCTCAGGTACTGAGAGAACAATACTATGAAGAATGCGGTCCTGAAAAGGAGAATGAGAAAAGCAGACAAAGAACAATGCTGCAAATTAAAAAAATTTTGACAGACCTTTTCCTAGAAAATGAGCAAAAAAAAAATAAAACCAAACTGAAGAAATGGATATGCAGTCAGACATTCTACTAACAATTTCCTGTTGCAGCAATTGTAAAAGGTGCATAAACATGACTGGAACCAGACCCAGTACACTCAGTAATCAGCACTTAAGCCTTGTACACACAATGAGAATATCAGGAGAATGATGGGCCTTTTTTTTTTGCATGCTAGTCTTATATTGAAAAGAAATAGGTTACCAAAGTAATGAAAGAATACAACTTCAGAAGTGATGTAATGTGTTGTATTGTAATTAGAGATGGGAAGGAATAAAAAAAAACTTTTTTCTGGAGACAAAAAAAAAACTTTTACAATGATAAATATTAGATCTATGACATAGTATTCAAACTATACAACATGAAGCCCTTCATGATTGATTTGAGACTTAATGTAAAGTTTTAAATTATTGCAAGTTCTCTCAACTGAAGACAAGAAAATCCTGGAACACAGTTCGAGTAACACTGTACTTCTCAATGCAGTTCTCAAACAAGGAAATATGCATATCGACCACTAGGGATGGGCCCGATGTTCGAGTTGAACGTAAGTTCGAATCGAACATCGGGCGCTTGCTCATTTGCAGAATTTCAAACAATATGGGGCGTTCGCGGCAAATTCGAGCACCCCATAATGCAGTGTGAGACCGTGGAGAATGACACACACCGACTGGCCAAAGCATGCACATGATCTGTATGCTTTGGCCAATCACAGTACGCTCTGCTGTGAGAGCCATTGGTCTTTGGCCAATCATGGCTCAGGGGTCTCAGTCCATGCCCCACACTATATAAGGCAGCTTGAACAGTGGCTGTATGTAGTGTGTGAACGTAGAGAATAGAGACTGGAGCATTGAGCTAGGTTAGCAGGGCCGTCTTTAATATTGATTGGACCCTAGGCAAATATTTTCTTGGGCCCCCCCCATACAATTTCAGTCTCCACCTGCTCTGAGACATACGATAAGTAGCAACTAGACTCAAAATCAGTTTACTGAATCAGATCAGAAGTGATTTTGATTGGTTGCCAGAGGTTGCAGCATATCATTACCAGTTACTGACTGGTTGCTAGGGGTTACAGCACACATTACGGCTCACTGATTAGTTGCTAGAGGTTACAGCACATGCTTTCTGCTTGTTTGGTTGCTAGAGGTTACTGCACATCATTACTGCCCACAGATTGGTTGCTAGAGGTTACAGCACATCATCTCCTCACTGCCTGCACACCATGGACTGGGGATCGCAAATTCGCTTTCCTGACACCACAGAAACGTGCTGCCCTTTAGCAGATACAAAGCAGTGGCATCAATTATTAATGACACCCTCACGCATCTGCTGACATGTGCTGTGGAACTTCAAGCATGCCTTTGTCTCCCCAGTGGGCAGCATCCAGTATAGGTGAGGGTGAATATGACCTCGGGGGGGCATGATATACATATGAATGCCATCTTTGTTTATATACCAGCGCAGCTAGCCGCCACTATTTACATATGAATGCTGCCGCTATTTACATATCAATGCCGGTTATTTACATGTAAACACGGGGTATGCAGGTGAGTCATCTGTACACAACAATAGGGCAGAGTTGGGCAGCTTTAGTAGCAGCACTTAGATATCGGGACACAGCACAGGTCTAAAACTTCTAGGGACAAGGGAATTTAAACCAGGATAGTTGGCAAGTATGAGGCAACTGCTTTGGGCCCCACAACAATGACAGGGCCCAGGGCAGCTGCCCTTTTGCCCTGTCCCTTTGCAATTTGAAAGCTCTGATGTTGGTTCCCAGGTTAGGGAAGGGAGTAACGTGAGCCTAGAGAGGGGGTACCAAGAAGGAAAAGAAACTAGCAGTCATGTTCCCCCAGCTGCAGCATACTGTCAAGTTTGCTCCAGTGACAAGGACGGAGGGGATGATGAGGTCACTGACCGTACTTGGGTACCTGAGAGAAGAGAGGAGGAAAATGAGGGGGAGGAGGAGGCACAACTCCAAAGAATGCATCACACCACAGAGCTCCACAGGTGCAGGGCACTGCTGACTCTCCGCCGACTTCCAATAGTTCAATGGTGTGGGCTTTTTTCAACACTTGTGCAGTAGATTGCACCGTTGCAGTTTGCAATCTAGGTCTGAAGCAGATGAAGTACGGCCAGGACAGCAGCCGCTTGGGCACCACATGCTTGACAAGGCATATGATGACCTGCCATGCAGTCCGTTGGCAACAGCACCTCAAAGACCCACATCATAAAACAAGGCGGACTTCTCCTCATCTGTGACCTCAACCCCTACTATACCTCCAGTCCTCTCAAAAGCCTGCACTGAGAGGAATGAAGGTATAGCAATGGGTGCCACAAATACTTGAAGCCAATCTGCTAGCAATACACCACCAGTTGATTTCAGCAGGCAAATTTTGCTACCCCAGTTGCTGAACCATAAAAAAAAAATACTGTCCCAGCCATCCACATACTCAGCGTCTAAATGCTAGCTTGGCCAAATTGCTAGCACTACAACTGCCGCCTTTTCAGCTGGTAGACTCTGCCTCCTTTCGTGAATTTGTGGAATGTGCTGTACCACAGTGGCAGGTTCCAAAAATAAAATTTCTTATCACGCAAGGGCATTCCAGCTCTATACCGTCATGTAGAAGGCAATGTTTTGGCCTCCTTGGACAGGGCAGTCAGGAACAAGGTTCATATTACCACTGACTCGTGGTCCAGCAGGCATGGTCAGGGGACGTTACCTTTCCTTCACTGCGCACTAGGTAACTCTGCTGGCAGCTGGGAAGGATGCAGAACAGGGTTCAGTGTTGGAGCTCATTCCGCCTCCATGCCTCCTAAAAAATGGTGGTGATTCTGCCACATCTGCTTCCTCCACCCCCTCTTCTTCTTCCTCTGTGGACTCTTCTACAGATGTGTCCTCTGAACCAGCAGTGCTCCCTAAGCATTCAAGGGGCTATGCAAGCAGTCAGGCTAAAAGATGCCATGCGGTGCTTCAGTTGGTCTGTCTAGGGGACAGGAGCGACACAGGTGCAGAGATTTTGTCAGTTCTGAGGGGGCAGGCTCAGAGGTGGTTGACGCCACGGCAGCTTGAGCCAGGAATGATAGTATGCGACAATGGCACCAACCTTCTCTCTGCCCTCCGACAGGGACACTTGACACATGTTCCATGCTTGGTACACGTCCTGAATTTGGTGGTGCAGTGTGTTTCTTGACCATGGACCCATGCTTAACAGATATTCTGAGGCAGGCCAGACAAGTCTGTGGTCATACAATGCCAGTGCTCGGCTGACTGACATACAGTGGGAATTCAACCTGCCCACCAATCGCCTCATTTGCGACATGCCCACCAGGTGGAACATTGGCAATGCTGCAGCAGCTGCACACACAGCAGAGGGCCATCAATGAGTACCTGTGTGAGTATGGCGCCAGGACAGGCTCAGGGGAGCTTGGCTGCTTTTCACCACGCCAATGGTTACTGATCAAGGATGCATGTCTTGTCACCATTTGATGAGGCCACAAGGATGGTGAGCAGCAACAATGCATGCATCAGTGACACTTTCCCTTTAGTCTTCCTGCTGGAGCACACGCTTTGTAGAATCATGGACAAGGCACTTGAGGCAGAACAGCGGGAGGAAGAGGACGATGTCCTTTCTTCTCAAAGCCCCCTTTATGCAGATAGCATTTCTACAGGGCTGCCAAACACACAAGAAGAAGAGGAGGAGGAGGATTGTGTCAGCATGGATGTAGAGGATAACACGCAGCAGTCTTCAAGGGATGGTTTTCAGTCTCCAGAAACCCAAGGATTTGTATGTGGCTGGGAGGAGGTAGTTCCTGTCATCCTCAGTGACCCAGAGGACTCTAATGCCTCCTCAAACTTACGCTGCATGGCCTCCCTGATTCTGCAAAGCCTGCGAAAAGACACGAGAGTTTGTGTCATCAAGGATCCACGTTACAAGGGTAAAGTTGCAAAGCTCACCCTGCCTTCGCAGAGGGAGCAGAGGATGAAACATCTTCAGGGCACCTTGAAGAAAAGTTTGTGCAATGCCTTTCCAGACCCTGGGAGGCTACCATTTCCTGGTGCAGGACTACGTGTCTCTAAGTCTTTCTTCGGTCATAGGAAGAGCGGTGGAGAAGGTGGCCAGCTGAACGATGCCTTTAAACAATTCTTAAGTCCTCAGCTCCCAGGGCTGATAGGTTCAAGCAATCATCGTCAGTGTCTGCATTATATGGTAGAGGAATTTCTAGGGGCAAGAGCAGACTTGGAGACCTTCCCAACTGAGCATCCACAGAGATACTGGGTCTTGAGGATGAACCACTAGCTTACTCAGTATACAATCGAGCTACTGGCCTGGCCTGCATTCAGCGTGCTTTCTGAAGGACATTCAGTGCTGGAGGGTTCGTAGCGGATCAAAAAGTCCACAAACTCTGTTGATAGGCTCACATATATAAAAATGAATCAGTCCTGGATCAGCAGCTATCAAGCCCCTGATGCTGATGTAACTGATTGAATATGCTAGGGATCCCTTGAAGACTGCCTATCCTATTCCTCCTGAATCATGATGATGCCAACTTCCAACAAGATTTTGGGTTTAGGGCACCACCAACACCCAAGGCCCAATTTTTCTGTACCTGTTTGACTGGGGCATGTCATTACAATTTCTTAAATAATTTACAACAGCAGGGCCTGTTCCTGTGCCCAACAAGAGTAATTGTGAGGTGATACAGTGTTCTGCTACCACCAACACCCAAGGCCCAATTTTCCTGCACCCGTTTTACAGGGACATGTCATTACAATGTAATGGAGTGCAGTCCCCGTAGTATATATAATACAGTTTAGACTATATGGTTCAGTCAGGGTAGTTTATCTAACACAGTGTATTGAACTAGTTAAGGGGAACCCTATGACAAATTGGGAAAAAAAAACGGCATGGGGTCCCCCCCAAAATCCATACCAGGCACTTCGGGTCTGGTATGCATTTTAAGGGAAACCCCACACCAATTATTTTTTTGAAAATGGTGCAGGGCCCTCCCAAAATCCAAACCAGGCCCTTTGGGTCTGGTCTGGTTTTTAAGGGGAACCCCATGTGAAAATTAAAAAAAAAAAAAAATCCATACCAGACCCTTATCCGAGCAAGCAACCTGGCAGGTCAGGATAGGGGGGGCGAGCAAGTGCCCCCCCTTCTGAACCATACCAGGCCGCATGCCCTCAACATGGGGAGGGTGCATGTTGATGGGGACCAGAGCTTCTTCCCGACAACCCTGGCCGGTGGTTGTCGGGGTCTGCGGGCGGGGGGCTTATCGGAATCTGGACGCCCCCTTTAACAAGGGGGCCCCCAGATCCCATCCCCCTATGTGAATGAGTATGGGGTACATTGTACCCCTACACCATAAAAAGAAGTGTAGTGTTACAAAAAACAGTAGGCAGTTTTTGACAAGTCCTTTATTAAAAAGGTCTTCTGGGGAGGGGGAGGAGGAGGGGGAGGGGGGGTTAGGAGGGGGAGGAGGAGGAATTTGGCGCGGGGTTCCCCTTAAAATCCATACCAGACCCAAAGGGGCCCGTTTGGGTTTTGGGAAAGAGCCCCACGCAATTTTTTTCAGTGATTTTTGATCTGTATTGCCAGGAGCCGGCAATACATTACAGCCGTGAGCAAGTTTAAATTACTTTTTTCTTTAGAAGTTTCATTTTGTTGCAACACTGTTCTAAACATCACACAGACGCGCCACTTTACAGGTAGACTAAGGGGACCCCCCACCCCCCACCAGGCACGATATTTAAAAGGAATATTTCATTTTTATTTTTTCACTTTAAGCATTATTAAAATCACTGCTCCTGAAAAAAACGATTGTTTTAAAAAATTTTTTTTGCATTGATACAGGTCCTCTAGGACAGTACCCAGGTCCCCATAAACTTTATGGCAATCACTTGCATATAAGCCTTTAAAATTAGCACTTTTGATTTTTTATGTTTGTGTCCCATTAACCACTTGCCGACCGCCGATCGGAGATTGACGGCGGCAAAGTGGCTCTGTAACGCAAAACGCCGTCATACGACGGCGGCTGCGATACAGAGATACTGTGAGCGCGCGCGCGCGCGCTCACTGTGTTCGGGGGGGGCCAGGGAGCGGGTGCGGCGGCTTCGATTGCCGCCGGCCACCCGCGATGCCCCCCCCGGAGCGAATGAGCGGAGGTCCGTGTATGTAAACACGGACCTCCGCTCTGTGTGAGGGGGAAGGGAAGTGATCACAGCCTTCTCGTACATGAAGGCTATGACCACTTCCTTTCCCCAGCTAGGCAAGTCCCCCTACAGTAAGAACACGCCCAGGGAACACAGTTAACCCTTAGAGCGCCCCCTGCAGGTTAACCCTTTCACTGCCAATGACATTTACACAGTAATCAGTGCATTTTTATAGCACTGATC